>JBBPBX010044428.1:0-27465 GCA_038048925.1 Garcialebias charrua | reverse complement strand
TTAACTAATCAACGAGCCCCCATTAAATATTTAAGCACCCAAGCTCAAACAATGTCTGTTCAAAGACAGACCACCACCAACATGCACAGTAGGTGCACAGAACAAACAAGCAGCTTACCACTACACAAACTAGCTCATGCAAATCCAACACAACTCCTAAACTAGTTTGTTCATTCACATCCCAGACAAATCCTAAACTAACCAAAACAGCTCGTTCATTCAGATCCCGGACGAGCCCCCAATTTATATGTTACGACCGGTAAAGGCCAAAACATACAAAGTGGACACTGACACAGAAAAAGAATTAAAACGATTTTTATTAAACTAAAACTAAGAGCCTCCAGGCTGGCAGGGTCCTCCCAGGCTTCTCACCAGGACTGGAGCGTCCTCTCCTGGATCAGCGTCCAAAGGAAAAGAAAATTAATAAAAAGTACAAATAAGTGTTGGACTGGTGGGCGAGGCCAAAAACAATAAAACGCCACCCAGGTTGATCCAATCCTGTACAGGACCGTCGTACCCCCCCAGGCGACGATCTACCTTACCAAAGAAGTCCCTCTAAATAAACAAAACACGAGAACTGGACTACCTGCACCCACACAGTCAAAAGTACAAACAAATGAGAAAGAGAAAAAGGTAACAGTCCCTCACTGTTGATCCCAGTTGTCCTCCTGAACAACTGCACAGACACTGCCCTCAGTGTCTCCAAAATTAACTCAAACAGGCCCCTGTGGCACAGGCCCACACCTCTTAAGTTAAACCAAAGTGGCAGCCAGCACTTAAGGTGCCTTAACCCACACAGAACTCTGCTTTAAGCAGCCAGAGTCACTTTAAGAGCTTAACCAGCTCACCTTCCACTCCCCCTGGAGCAGACTCACAAACAAGCGGAGAGGGTGGAGCTCTCCTCAATGTTTGTACATCCTACAGCTTCCCAGCTGTTAAACATCTAGTGTTTCCTACACCAGTCTCAAACAAGCTTAAAACTTGTTTCACACAACCCTAGTAAATACTAAGGCTGTCACAAGAGCACCCTTTGCTCTACATGTGCTGTTTAGGCAGCACCAGTCATTTAAGACATTTCACAGCTCACAGTGATCAAAAGTGGGTGGAGAACACTTCTGAACACACACACATGCAGCATAAAACTGCTTTGAGCAAAACTTGGTTTTTACCTGCAACAGGATTCCAAGTATTTCCAACAAGCCCCCTTGCTTGCGTCCACCAACCTCAATTGGCAATCTCAACAACTCCCTTGCTCCAAGCAAAGGCTCCACAGTGTTCAGGTCTCAGCTCAGACTATTTAAAAGGCTGAGAGCAAACAGGTGTTTCACCTGAGCTAATCAAGCCTGATTAGGCTGAGTGAAAAAAAGTGCAGCTACAGGCTGCTGGTGCTTTCTTTAGCAGACTGCAGCCAACCTAAACACAATAATGATGTTTAAAAACTCTGAACCCCCTCAGGTACATAACAAAGATGTAGGCCGCATTATATGCCACGTGACTATTCAGTGATCGTAATCAGCGTTATTTACATAGCCCCTGATGCTAATGCTAATGACGCCCAGAGAGAAATTCATGACTTACTCACCTCGCTGCAGTGTAAATATCCTGAGGGGCTTTTCATTGTTTGCGGGGACGTCAATCACGTAGATCTCCAAGTGTCCCTCCCAGCCTTCAATAAGAACGTCTTCGCAGCTACGAGAGGAGATAAAATACTCGACCAAGTCTACACAAATGTAAAGGGGGCATACACGGCGAAGACACGCCCAGCGCTCGGATCTTCCGACCACGACTCTCTGATTCTGGCCCCAAGAGAACTCCCTCCACTCAGGCGCTCAAAGCCGGAACAAAGAGAAATAACAATCTGGCCTCAAGATAGTTCCCCCATGTTGAGAGACTGTTTTGAGAGGACAAACTGGTCTGTTTTCAGAGAAGCAGCCACTGATGGTAGTTCAGTGGACATGGAACTGTACGCTTCCTCAGTCCTGGGTTACATCAGTACATGCTCTGAAAATGTATCCATAAAAAAATATGTGAAATCCTACCCGAACCGGAAACCCTGGTTAAATAAAGAAGTTCACGCCTTGCTAGCAGCCAGAGACACTGCATTCAAGTCAGGAGATAAAGTGGAACTGAGAAAGAGCAGGAATGAACTGAAGGATGGCATTAAGAAGGCCAAGGCCACGTATGCACAGAGGATCGAGGGACAGTTCACCTCACAAGACCCACGGAGCATGTGGAAGGGTATTAAATGCATAACAGATTACAAAGGCAAAAACAAACAATGCCCCAGGGACCCATCTCTGCCTGATGCCCTCAATAAGTTTTATGCACGTTTTGATGATCCAAACAGACCTGCTAGCACCAGACTCACCTCATCACCAGATGAAGAGCATCTCAGAGTGACCGCAGCAGAAGTGAGAGGCAGTCTCAGAAAGATTAATCCTCATAAAGCAACCGGACCAGACAACATCCCAGGGAAAGTTCTGAAGGAATGTGCGGACCAGCTCTGTGAGGTGCTGGCTGACATCTTCACCACCTCACTTGCACTGGAGTCAGTTCCCACCTGCCTGAAGACCGCGACCATCATCCCAGTCCCAAAGAGCTCCACAGTGACTGGTCTGAATGACTATAGACCGGTGGCCCTCACCCCGATAGTCGCTAAATGTTTTGAGAAACTGGTCATGTCCCACATCAAGGCAACCGTCAACATCAATGAGGACCCTCATCAATACGCATACCGTGAGAACCGATCAACAGAGGACGCCATTTCTTCCGTGGTCCACACTGCTCTCACCCACCTGGATCAGAAAGACTCATACGTGCGTCTGCTCTTTGTGGACTTCACATCTGCCTTCAACACCATGATCCCCCAAACTCTGATAGACAAACTATCTACACTTGGACTAAGCCCCTCTATTTGTAACTGGATACTAGACTTCTTAACAGACAGACCACAGTCCGTGAAGATCCACAACTTCTCCTCCTCCACCATAACCCTCAGCACTGGCTCTCCTCAGGGATGTGTGCTGAGCCCCCTTCTGTTCACTCTGCTCACATATGATTGTACAGCCACACTTCCAGGCTGTCATATTGTTAAGTTTGCAGATGATACAGCGGTGGTGGGATGCATCACAAACAATGATGAGTCCAGCTACAGACAGGAGGTGGAACACCTGGAGAGCTGGTGCAAAGAGAATAATCTTCACATGAATGTGAAGAAGACAAAGGAGATGATTGTGGACTTCAGAAGGAACAAACACACCCATGCCCCACTGAAATAGGTGGGTCTGCAGTGGAAGTGGTCTCCAGCTACAAATACTTGGGTGTACACATGAATGATAACCTCAGCTGGAGCAACAACACCACCAGCCTGATCAAGAAAGGTCATCAGAGACTCTACTTCCTCAGACGGCTGAGACGAGCTGGTCTGAGCAGCCCAGTTCTCACCTCCTTCTACAGGTGTGCAGTGGAGAGCATCCTGTGCTCCAGCATCAACGTGTGGCATGGAGGCTGCACAGTTGAAGAGAGGAAAGCTCTGCAGAGAGTGGTGAAGGCTGCACAGAAGTCTGTTGGAGTCAGTCTCCCCACCATCACAGACATTTACACCTCTAGATGCAGGAAAAGAGCCACCTGTATCATGAAAGACCTCACTCATCCAGCACACTCACTCTTTGCCCCACTCCCCTCAGGACGGAGGTTGAGGAGCATCAAGTGTAGAACCACTAGACTGAGGAACAGCTTCTACCCTGAGGCTGTTAGACTCATGAATAAATAAAAATAAAATTAAAATAAACACTGCAAAATATCACATCATGCTGATGCTGATATGTTTTCTTGTTGCTGTGTTCATCTGTGTTCATCTGTGACCATCTGCTCATACAAACTCATGTTCGTGCTGCTGTTTATTCCCACTATATTAGGCTTAGTGTATTACTAGTTGATGTTTTTCTTAGTTAGTTCTCGATGTTATTACTGTTTTTCTCTTTCATTTGTTGTTGGATGTAACTGGGACCTCGTGTACATAATCTCGTTTTCATCTCATGTACCACATGCGGTGCAAATGACAATAAAGACTCTCTGACTCTCTGACTCTGACTCAAAGATCTCTGTCTAAAGTTGAATTAATATGTCAAGTTGAACTTTTCAGATTTGTTTAAGAAGTAGAAAACTGCTAATCAGATAATCATTTCTCTGATGTCTCAATTCTGTCCTTCTCTTAAAACATTCTGCTTCTCTGTTTTTCTAAACATTTATGTCTGACGTTCACTTGACGTCAACTAATCTCCTCCCACTCCCTGATTGAACTGACCAATCGGGAAGAAAAGTCACTGACGACAGATCCTCTTAAAAAGTTCTAAACTTCCTGGAACTTTCAGTATGCTGGAAGTCTTCAGTTGATGCGAGGAAGTGGGAAGTGAAACTTTCTCCTAAAAGCTAGATAAACTGCAGTCACGAGTCAAATACTGGTTTATCAGCTGAGAATTTATGGCGGCATGCATAAATTCAACAGAGCTAAAACGCTCTGAAAACCGTCAGACGCTCCAAGTTCTTAATGAACTTTCCTTTCTGGAATATATTATCTAGAAAAATCAACCGGACTACTCTTACTTCAGTGGGTCAAAGGCGGACGTGAGAAGCTGCAAAGGTAACCAGACTGACCTTCCCTCGGACGTCAAGGAATCTCCATTCTTAGATTGACCTGTTATGAGTTCAAAGGTTGAAGGAAGCTCTGAAACGAATGTGCAAGTTATTTTGCAGGTTTATTGTACATATAAGATAAACCTTGCAGCTGCAAACACAGACCTCACTCTGAGCACAAGTCCACACACACGAACCTTCGAAGGCTGGACCACGTTAGTCACCTCCTCGTGGGACCACCCCTGGGACTGGACCGCCTTGGAAACGCCCTGGGACTGCCCTACTATATGATATGGTCCGCCTCTCAGACAATAAGCTACCAGCTTCATATGTAAACATCAAGTGTTAGGTCTGTTGTATTGTGCAGGCGTGTAACTGAAAAACTCTTCCCTATTGAAAATAAAATCCGGAAGTAAAGGTTCTGCCTTGTATCACAATTCACATTATATGGCAGGATTTAGGTGAACACAATCTTAGAACATAATAGATTTAATACTGACAGAAATATATTTCAATTCCCCTTTTGACATGACAACCATCATGTCAACAAAATCCTATATGTACTATGTGTCAATGCAATTAAGAACTGGATACACAATTGAAATCTCTAACATTCCCATCCCGCAGTAATTCTACATATAAGGTACAAGTTACCCACCCAGAGTATAAAACCCCATATATAAAAATAAGCATCAATACTAAATGGTAATAAAAACTACGTAATAAAATATACGGTAGCTGTCAAAGCTTATATGCTGGAAACATAATAAATGATAATAAATGGGTGAATTACAGCCGAACTGATCTGTTAAGAATTGGAGCGGATTTACCACAGGGCACAGCTGAAATCAGCAACGAACTCAAATCAGAGCTCGGAAGATTGGACCTGCTAAAAACGTCCTTCTGGAAGCAGATACGCTCCAGGGGAAAGAAAAGAAAGCGTTGCTCACGAGGAAAGAAGCGGGGTTGCCGTGCAGGAATTATGACGAGAATGCGGGCAGACGCTAAAACCGGTAAACCCCCGATGCCGGCTCTTTTCCTGTCTAACGTTCGCTCGCTCGACAACAAGATGGATCTACTTCGTTTGAGGGTAACCACGTCGGAGGAGATGAGAAGATGCTCTGTGCTTTGTCTTACGGAAACTTGGATCTCTGAGGACACTCCAGACTCTGTTTACGAGCTGGACCAGAGGATCTTTTTCAGAACAGACCGGTGCACCGAGACTACGGGGAAAACGCGAGGTGGTGGTGTTTGTATTTACGTACACAAGGATTGGTGCACGAACTGTGCTGTGATAAAAAGAGCTTGTTCAGCTGCCGTGGAGTTGATCACAATAAGATGTAGGCCGCATTATATGCCACGTGACTATTCAGTGATCGTAATCAGCGTTATTTACATAGCCCCTGATGCTAATGCTAATGACGCCCAGGGAGAGATTCATGACTTACTCACCTCGCTGCAGTGTAAATATCCTGAGGGGCTTTTCATTGTTTGCGGGGACGTCAATCACGTTGATCTTCAGGTGTCCCTCCCAGCCTTCAATAAGAACGTCTTCGCAGCTACGAGAGGAGATAAAACACTCGACCAAGTCTTTACAAATGTAAAGGGGGCATACACGGCGAAGACACGCCCAGCGCTCGGAGCTTCCGACCACGAGTCTCTGATTCTGGCGCCAAGAGAACTCCCTCCACTCAGGCGGTCCAAGCCGGAACAAAGAGAAATAACAATCTGGCCTCAAGATAGTTCCCCCTTGTTGAGAGACTGTTTTGAGAGGACAAACTGGTCTGTTTTCAGGGAAGCAGCTACTGATGGTAGTTCAGTGGACATGGAACTGTATGCTTCCTCAGTCCTGGGTTACATCAGTACATGCTCTGAGAATGTATCCATAAAAAAATATGTGAAATCCTACCCGAACCGGAAACCCTGGTTAAATAGAGAAGTTCACGCCTTGTTAGCAGCCAGAGACACTGCATTCAAGTCAGGAGATAAAGTGGAGCTGAGGAAGAGCAGGAATGAACTGAAGGATGGCATTAAGAAGGCCAAGGCCACGTATGCACAGAGGATCGAGGGACAGTTCACCTCACAAGACCCACGGAGCATGTGGAAGGGTATTAAATGCATAACAGATTACAAAGGCAAAAACAAACAATGCCCCAGGGACCCATCTCTGCCTGATGCCCTCAATAAGTTTTATGCACGTTTTGATGATCCAAACAGACCTGCTAGCACCAGACTCACCTCATCACCAGATGAAGAGCATCTCAGGGTGTCCGCTGCAGAAGTGAGAGGCAGTCTCAGAAAGATTAATCCTCATAAAGCAACCGGACCAGACAACATCCCAGGGAAAGTTCTGAAGGAATGTGCGGACCAGCTCTGTGAGGTGCTGGCTGACATCTTCACCACCTCACTTGCACTGGAGTCAGTTCCCACCTGCCTGAAGACCGCGACCATCATCCCAGTCCCAAAGAGCTCCACAGTGACTGGTCTGAATGACTATAGACCGGTGGCCCTCACCCCGATAGTCGCTAAATGTTTTGAGAAACTGGTCATGTCCCACATCAAGGCAACCGTCAACATCAATGAGGACCCTCATCAATACGCATACCGTGAGAACCGATCAACAGAGGACGCCATTTCTTCCGTGGTCCACACTGCTCTCACCCACCTGGATCAGAAAGACTCATACGTGCGTCTGCTCTTTGTGGACTTCACATCTGCCTTCAACACCATGATCCCCCAAACTCTGATAGACAAACTATCTACACTTGGACTAAGCCCCTCTATTTGTAACTGGGTACTAGACTTCTTAACAGACAGACCACAGTCCGTGAAGATCCACAACTTCTCCTCCTCCACCATAACCCTCAGCACTGGCTCTCCTCAAGGATGTGTGCTGAGCCCCCTTCTGTTCACTCTGCTCACATATGATTGTACAGCCACACTTCCAGGCTGTCATATTGTTAAGTTTGCAGATGATACAGCGGTGGTGGGATGCATCACAAACAATGATGAGTCCAGCTACAGACAGGAGGTGGAACACCTGGAGAGCTGGTGCAAAGAGAATAATCTTCACATGAATGTGAAGAAGACAAAGGAGATGATTGTGGACTTCAGAAGGAACAAACACACCCATGCCCCACTGAAAATAGGTGGGTCTGCAGTGGAAGTGGTCTCCAGCTACAAATACTTGGGTGTACACATGAATGATAACCTCAGCTGGAGCAACAACACCACCAGCCTGATCAAGAAAGGTCATCAGAGACTCTACTTCCTCAGACGGCTGAGACGAGCTGGTCTGAGCAGCCCAGTCCTCACCTCCTTCTACAGGTGTGCAGTGGAGAGCATCCTGTGCTCCAGCATCAACGTGTGGCATGGAGGCTGCACAGTTGAAGAGAGGAAAGCTCTGCAGAGAGTGGTGAAGGCTGCACAGAAGTCTGTTGGAGTCAGTCTCCCCACCATCACAGACATTTACACCTCCAGATGCAGGAAAAGAGCCACCTGCATCATGAAAGACCTCACTCATCCAGCACACTCACTCTTTGCCCCACTCCCCTCAGGACGGAGGTTGAGGAGCATCAAGTGTAGAACCACTAGACTGAGGAACAGCTTCTACCCTGAGGCTGTTAGACTCATGAATAAATAAAAATAAAATAAAAATAAACACTGCAAAATATCACATCATGCTGATGCTGATCTGTTTTCTTGTTGCTGTGTTCATCTGTGTTCATCTGTGACCATCTGCTCATACAAACTCATGTTCGTGCTGCTGTTTATTCCCACTATATTAGGCTTAGTGTATTACTAGTTGATGTTTTTCTTAGTTAGTTCTAGATGTTATTACTGTTTTTCTCTTTCATTTGTTGTTGGATGTAACTGGGACCTCGTGTACATAATCTCGTTTTCATCTCATGTACCACATGCGGTGCAAATGACAATAAAGACTCTCTGACTCTGACTCTGACTCTCTATATATATATATATATATATATATATATATATACAGGGAACCCCCGTCTTACGAACGAGTTTGGGACCTAAGAACCGTTCGCAGCTCGATCCGTTCGTAGGTAGGGGGTGAAAATTATATTTAAAAAAAAAAATTATTCATTCATTCATTCATTCAACCTTTATTTATCATGCTAACGGAGCGCGCGCACACATTTAAGCATGTAAAGTAGTGTACTGTAATGTTAAACATTGCTATTCACATTTACAGAATAAATAAAAATATATTTTCTTACTTTGAGATGGTCAAAGCCGACATCTTAGGTTGCCATGCGTTGATTGTTGTCGGGCCGAGCAGCGCGCCACCGCAGCTGCTCCAGGCCTGTGTTAGCTAGCTGGCTAGCTTCTGCTAGCCAAGCCATGAGCTAGTGTTGGAGCGGCGGCGCGATCAATCTGCAGCTTCTGCTGCTCCAGCCGCTGCTCCAGCCTGAGACGTCCACAGAGCTATTCCAGCTAGTAATTAATCCACATGATGCGATCCTGGTCACCAGTGTTCAAAAGGCCGGCTCCCGTGTTAGCTCCAGTGTTAGCTCTGGAGCTAGCCAGGCCGGAGGTGTAGCCAGGCCGGCCGGAGGTGTTCGCACGGCGGCCTGGCACGATCGGCGATAAATCCGCTGCCTGAGACATCCACAAAGTTCACAGAGACGTTTCCAGCTAGTAATTAATCCATATGAAGCCATCCTGGTCACCAGTCTTCGTCCAGCTCTCGGCAGCTAACCTAAGATGGCGTCCGGGTGTTCTACATTAATTTGTGACCGGAGACCCCAGTGACTGAACCTTAAATAGCGTCCGGTGTTCTACATTAATTTGTGACCGTGTAAACTGAAGACCTACTTCCTGTTTCCCAAAATTGCTCAAAAATTGCTCAAAAATGATCAGAAATGATCTTTTTTATCATAATTATTATTTATAAAGCCTTTAAAACAACCAGAGCTGCAACAAAGTGATGTACACATGAAATTAAGAACATTTAAACACAAAAAAAAAAAAAAAAAAAAAAAATTTTTTTTTTTTTTTTTTTTAATTCATATTTTTATTAAATATGATATGTTCGTAAGTCCCGTGGTTCGCAGGTCGATGGGGTCGTAGGTCGGGGGTTACCTGTACATATATATATATACATACATATATATATACATACATACATATATATATATATATTTAGTTGATCCAAATAATCCGTAATGTTAGATATATTTGCATTTATACTTCTGCAGTTAAAATGAATAATGGATATAAAAAAAATAGTGAAATATTGCCTTTGCCACAAAAACATACAAAGTATATAATATATACTGTACTGACAATTTAATAAATAAAATAAAAAGCACAGATTGAGGAATTGATCTCCACTAATGTTTACAAAATAACATTATAAATAATCTCTTCATCATCATCATCATCATCATCATCATCATCATCATCATCATCATCTACAGCACCACCAGCCACAGCTGAAACAAAGTGCTGAACATTAGTAATATGATAAAAGAAAGCATAAAAATAAAGCTATAAGCACAAAATATTGAAAGACTAAAGTTACAACACAGTAAAACAATATTCCTTAATGACTGAGGGAGGTGTTTTATATAAAGCTGCAGTGTAAATAATAACTTTAAAAAAAAAATCACCTTATAAAACCGGATGTTTTGTAACGTCGCGTGTCTGAAAACGTGACGGGGACTCCGGAGCTGCATGTGAAGGAGCAGCTTCTCCAGGCGGACAGGAGGGCTCGGACTTTCTGAATTAGTTTCTGTAATTCTGTGACTTTTAACAACATGTCAGCCTCTCGGACAGTGATCTGTTTGTTACGCAACGACCTGCGTGTCCACGACAATGAGGTGAGAGCGAGCACGTCACAAACACGGTGAAACCCTGGTTGTTCCAGTTTGGAGCTTAAATACTGGATTTTCTGAAACGTTTTTTTATTTTATTTTGAATTCATAACGTTTAGAGTTCACTTAGTCTGCGAGTATATCCATAAAAAGACGACTATATTTTAAAACGGTGTCATGTTACAAGTTGTTACCTCGACGAGAAAGGATGAATGTTTACTTCCGGTTGGCGTTCTTCAGAATAAAAGACTCCTTTTCAATATAAAATAATAAAAAGGTCTGACTTTTATTGTGGGATTGTCCCTCTTGATTACTTTATGTCAAGTTTAAAACAATCCAGTTTTATTTATAAAACGGTTTAAAACTGTTCCAAAGGACCACAGTGCTAAACAACAATAAATGAAACAAGAAAGCTATAGCAGCAGTCGCCCATTATAGAGTAAAGCAAAACGTTTATGAAAACACAAGGCTGGCACCGTAATAAAAACAAATAATTTAACATGTCAAGTGAAGAGAGTTGTTTTAAAAAATTATTTAAAAAATGTGCTAAGCGAAATCACTACTGTATTTAGAAGCTGCAACAGTAAAGTCAAAAAGAGAGGGTGCTACTGTATGTACATCACAAATAAAAGTGCAGGGCTGCAAACAATTATATATATTTAAAAAAAAGTTTAAAAAAATTATGCACGCTTATTTCTGACTAATCTATACATTTGGGTACTGAGATTTCTCTGATACAAAAAATATATTGGCTAAAATTATAACTGTCACAACTTTTGGTTTTCAAATTAAGACTTTTTGAACCAATCAAGCGCAAAGTAGAACCATTAAAATTTGATTATTTTATGAGAAGGTGCAACTGCAGAACTGATGCTGTTTAATTTGTAATAAAATGTGTTGTGTTCGGTTCCGTGTTTTTATTTTTTATGAGCTTTGTTCCAATCCCAGCCTTCGTTCTTTCTTGACGTACAGCTTTTCCACTGGGCTCAAACGAACGCTGAGCACGTAGTCCCTCTGTACTGCTTCGACCCAAGACATTATGTGGGAACTTACAACTTCAACTTCCCAAAAACGGGGCCTTTTCGTCTGCGCTTCCTGCTGGAGAGCATCAAAGATCTCAGAAACACACTGCTCAACAAGGGCAGGTAAAGCCACCGACATCTGATTTAAACTCATTTACTTAATACTGTAAGCTTTTTTCAAATTGTTTTATACTTTATACTCTTGAGTACTCCATGTACTTTCTAGGATTGGATTAATACACTTGTAACAGGATCAGGACACGCCTGGACCTACAGGGGCTTGTGTTTACATTAACATTACTGCTGCACACGTTGTTCCCTTGACTTTTTCCGGCCAGCTACCTCTCTACCCAGGATGCAGCTGGCCTGGCACTATGTGAACTCATGCACGTTTATTTGTGTGACAGCAATCTGGTGGTGAGGACGGGGAAGCCAGAGGACATGGTTGCTGACCTCATCAAGCAACTGGGCTCTGTTAGCAGTGTGGCGTTCCAAGAAGAGGTAGTCAGATGTTTTACATCAGGAATAATCCTGACTTTTATTGTTTAGTGACTTGGACATGATTCGTGTGGTAAACTTCCAGGTTGCTTCAGAAGAGCTGAATGTGGAGAAAAGGGTGAAGGAAGTGTGTAGCCAGTTAAAGGTGAAGGTTCACACCTGCTGGGGCTCGACGCTTTACCACAGAGATGACGTGCCATTTCGCCACATGTCCAGGTTTGAGAAGATGTCCATTGTTTTCTGGCCAGTCATCTGATTTCTGCAGGACAGTCTTCTGTAGTGAAAAGTACTGTATTTCTCAGCATAAAAGTCACAGTTTTTTGCATAATTTACATGCCCTACGACTTATAGGCCAAAGTGACATATTTATGGATTTTTTCCCCATATTCATAAATACATTTTTGGCCGAGATATGACCGTTTTCATTCATTCTGAAAGAAAAAAATTTAAACAGTACCATTTTCAGCCACTAGATGGCAGAAAAGTTGTAGTAGTTGTAAGGCATGCCGTTGTATCATGTAATAGTTAACGTGGCTATGATGACAAATTCAAAAAAGTTGAAGACCAAAACAACTGGACTTAATTTACTTTGTATTATACTTTATTGTTTTTGTCTTGAACTTTTTTGAATTTACCATGTCCTGGATGAATGAGAATCTTCTCCAACTATTAACGACACAATCGATTTGGCTTAGTCTCCCCACCTTCATTATGCTCGCTGCTTGGAGCAACCCGTTAAACCAGCTGCACCACCCCAGCGAAATGCAGCTAATTTGACCATTAAAGTGCATTTATTCAGCGAATGTTAGACTGAGACACATCTTTGTTATGATTTCGAGCAAACAAATAATTGTTTTAGGTGCTTTTCTTGTTAAATTCGAAGAAACGAGCAGCGGCCCCCCTTCCTTTTTGTCCTCCTTCTGTGCACTTCCAGAGCATCGAGGCAGCGATTACAGCTGATTTGACAGTTAGTCTATTTATTAAGCAAACGTTGGATTGAGACACACTTTTACTATAATTTCGAGCAAACAAATCATTGTTTTTAAGTGTTAATCTTGTTAAATTATTGTTAAAGTCCTCCTGTGCACGCTCCTGCGGCCGACATTTGATTTTTGGCACAACACCGGCCCACATTTTTAGGTCCGGCCCACATTTTTTAGGTCCGGCCCACATTTTCCAGTTGTCAGCATGTGGCGGGTCAGCAGGTGACGCGTAATATATGCAATGTATACGGCAAAGTGACATATTTATGCATTTTTCCACCTTTTTAGACATATTTGGACAGATGTGACTTATATGGCGGTGTGACGGATACGGCTGAAAATACAGTAGTCTTTTTATCAAATATACATATGCTGTTTGATGCTTTCTTCTGATTGCATTAGGCTGCCTGATGTGTACACTCAGTTCAGAAAGGCAGTGGAGATCCAGAGCAGCGTGAGACCTTTGTTCCCAACTCCCGAGAGACTGAATCCTCTTCCCCCAGGGTTGGAAGAAGGAGCAATTCCCACTGCAGAAGACCTGCAACAAACTGGTGAATAGTAGAAAATGCTATATGCTCAGTTTGAAAAGTTTTAATCTGCATCCAATCACTTTGTGTCTACATGTTTCATTGGCCAAACCATGCTTGAATTTGTGCTGCCACTACACATTTTTATATACGGTACAGTGCCTATTCAAAACAAAAGTACCGTATTTTTTGCCCTGCAAGTCACTGTTTTTGCATAATTTGCATTCCCTGTGACTTACACGCTGAAGCAACTTGTTTATGGATTTTTTTTCTCCCAATATTTATAAACTAATTTTTGGCTGAGATATGACCGTTTTCATTCACTCTAACTGAAATATTGACCACTAACATTTTCAGCTGCTAGATGGCACTCGAGTAGTATGGCATGCCGTTGTATCATGTAATGGGTAAAAGTGGCTATTAATGACGCAATTGGCTTGCCATAACCTGCCACTTTCGTCCAGCTCACCTGGAGCAACCGTCAAATCAGCTTCATTTAGTTGCGCTACCCTGGCAAATGAAGCTAATTTGACCATTGAGGTGCATTTATTAACTAAAAGTTCAGCTGAGACACATCTTCACTATAAAATCCATCCATCCATCCATCCATCTTCTTCCGCTTATCCGGGGTCGGGTCGCGGGGGTAGCAGCCTAAGTAGGGAGGCCCAGACTTCCCTCTCCCCAGCCACTTGGAGCAGCTCCTCCGGGGGAATCCCAAGGCGTTCCCAGGCCAGCCGAGAAACATAGTCCCTCCAGCGCGTCCTGGGTCTTCCTCTGGGTCTCCTCCCGGTGGGACATGCCCGGAACACCTCACCAGGGAGGCGTCCAGGAGGCATCCTAACCAGATGCCCGAGCCACCTCAACTGGCTCCTCTCGATGTGGAGAAGCAGCGGCTCTACTCCGAGTCCCTCCCGGATGACTGAGCTTCTCACCCTATCTCTAAGGGAGAGTCCAGCCACCCTGCGGAGAAAACTCATTTCAGCCGCTTGTATCCGAGATCTTGTTCTTTCGGTCATAACCCAAAGCTCATGACCATAGATGAGGGTGGGAACGTAGATCGATCGGTAAATTGAGAGCTTTGCCTTTTGACTCAGCTCTCTCTTCACCACGACAGACCGGTACAGCGCCCGCTTCACTGCGGACGCTGCACCTATCCGCCTATCGATCTCACGCTCCAGTTTTCCCTCATTCGTGAACAAGATCCCGAGATACTTAAACTCCTCCACTTGGGGCAGGACCTCCTCCCCGACCCGGAGAGGGCATGCTACCCTTTTCCGGCTCAAGACCATGGCCTCGGATTTGGAGGAACTGATCCTCATCCCGGCCGCATCACACTCGGCTGCAAACCGCTCCAGTGAAAGTTGTAAATCACGAACTGATGAAGCCAGTAGGACCACATCATCTGCAAAAAACAGAGAAGCGATTCTAAGGTCACCAAAACGGATCCTCTCAACACCTTGGCTGCGCCTAGAAATTCTGTCCATAAAAGTTATGAACAGAATCGGTGACAAAGGGCAACCTTGGCGGAGTCCAACTCTCACCGGAAACGAGCCTGACTTACTGCCGGCAATGCGGACCAAGCTCTGACACCGGTCGTACAGGGACCTAACAGCCCTTATCAAAGGGCCTGGTACCCCATACTCCCGGAGTACCCCCCACAGAACCCCCCGAGGGACGCGGTCGAATGCCTTCTCCAAGTCCACAAAGCACATGTAAACTGGTTGGGCAAACTCCCACGCACCCTCCAGGACCCTGCTGAGGGTGTAGAGCTGGTCCAGTGTTCCACGACCAGGACGAAAACCACACTGCTCCTCCTGAATCCGAGGTTCGACTATCCGACGGACCCTCCTCTCCAGAACCCCTGAATAGACCTTACCAGGGAGGCTTAAGAGTGTGATCCCCCTATAGTTGGAACACACCCTACGGTCCCCCTTTTTAAATAGGGGAACCACCACCCCAGTCTGCCAATCCAAGGGAACTGCCCCCGATGTCCACGCGATATTGCAGAGTCGCGTAAGCCAACACAACCCTACAACATCCAGAGCCCTAAGGAACTCCGGGCGAATCTCATCCACCCCCGGAGCCTTGCCACCGCGGAGCTTTTTAACCACCTCGGCGACCTCAGCACCAGAGATCGGAGAACCCGACCCAAAGTCCCCAGGCTCTGCTTCCTCAGTGGAAGACGTGCCAGTAGGATTGAGGAGGTCTTCGAAGTATTCCGCCCACCGACTCACAACATCCCGAGTTGAGGTCAGCAGCACGCCACCTCCACCATAAATGGTGTTGGTCTCGTACCTCTTTCCCCCCCTGAGACGCCGGATGGTGGACCAGAATCGCCTCGAAGCCGTACGGAAGTCATTCTCCATGGCCTCTCCGAACTCCTCCCACGCCCGAGTTTTTGCCTCAGCAACCACCCGAGCCGCATGCCGCTTGGACTGCCGGTACCTATCAGCTGCTTCCGGGGTCCCACAAGCCAAAAAGGCCCAATAGGACTCCTTCTTCAGCCTGACAGCATCCCTCACTGCCGGTGTCCACCACCGGGTTCGAGGGTTGCCACCACGACAGGCACCAACAACCTTGCGGCCACAGCTCCGATAAGCTGCCTCGACAATAGAGGCGCGGAACACGGCCCACTCGGACTCCATGTCCCCCGCCTCCCTCGGAACGTGTTCAAAGCTCTCCCGGAGGTGGGAGTTAAAGCTCCGTCTTACGGGAGACTCTGCCAGACGTTCCCAGCAGACCCTCACAATACGTTTGGGTCTGCCAGGTCTGACCGGCATCCTCCCCCACCATCGGAGCCAACTCACCACCAGGTAGTGGTCAGTTGACAGCTCCGCCCCTCTCCTCACCCGAGTGTCCAAGACATGCGGCCGCAGATCAGATGAGACGACAACAAAGTCGATCATCGAACTGCGACCTAGGGTGTCCTGGTGCCAAGAGCACATATGGACACCCTTATGCTTAAACATGGTGTTCGTTATGGACAATCCATGACGAGCACAGAAGTCCAATAACAGAACACCACTCTGGTTCAGATCAGGGGGGCCGTTCCTCCCAACCACACCCCTCCAGGTCTCACTGTCATTGCCCACGTGAGCGTTGAAGTCCCCCAGTAGAACAAGGGAGTCCCCAGGAGGCGCACTCTCCAATACCCCCTCCAAGGACTCCAAAAAGGGTGGGTAGTCTGAGCTGCCGTTTGGTGCATAGGCACAAACAACAGTCAGAGCCCGTCCCCCCACACGTAGGCGAAGGGAGGCTACCCTCTCGTTCACCGGGGTGAACCCCAACGTACAGGCACCAAGATGGGGGGCAACCAGTATGCCCACTCCTGCTCGGCGCCTCTCACCAGGGGCAACTCCAGAGTGGAAGAGTGTCCAACCCCTCTCAAGGAAACTGTAGCGTAGTTGATTCTGCGTTGTGTCTTGTGTGCAATAACAGCCAGACGACATCTGCTTGGAATGCTCATTTATTGCTCCTGCACCCAATCAGCAGAAAACAGCAATCAAAAACAGGCTTTTTCTCCTCACAGTTCCGCAGCGCCTGCTCCCATGAGAGTCTGTGCAGCAAGGGCGTGCGTGTGGAATAACACGTAATAAAATAAAAGTAATTACAATAATTAATCACAAACCCAAAGATAACATAACAATCTGAGACAGTACATAAATAAAACAAAATAAAATAATTCCAGATCAAAAGCAACAAAACATCACATACCTGCACCCAATCAGCAGAAAACAGCAATCAAAAACAGGCTTTTTCTCCTCACAGTTCCGCAGCGCCTGTTTTCATGAACAAATACTGTTTTCAGCACATGGCTTAACAGTGCTTCATGTGATATTTATTAGCTAACTATTTACACAGTTCCAACACTATTAAACAACATTTAAGTGTCCCAAAGCACATTATTTTACAAGAACAGTAGTAAAATGATAATTTCTTAGGCTTTAAATACACTTATTGAACACAGAAAACAGAAATTCGTACCTGCTCCCATGAGAGTCTGTGCAGCAAGGGGCGCGAAAGAGATCGTGCAGAACTTTTCATGAGTTATAATGGTATGATCCATTAATATTTCTCTTTCTTAACCCCAACTGACACTCAAAACAACAATCAAAGAACTCAAAATGTTCCACAGTAACAATAATAATTCACAGTTTCGTTCTGAACACATTCAATTTAAATAAAAAGAATAGTTTTGAAACAGGAAGTGACCCGCTGTTTTGGAAATGGATCTGTCGTCTTTTCAAAATAAAAGCTGCAGATACTCATAATTTCTTACTGGAATAGATTTTCACTTGACAATCTAGTGTAACAACATCACACTGCTACATTCACCTCCACTGTTTTACACTAGATTGTGCATCTTAACCAAATAATTAAAAAAAATACCACAACAAAAACAAAACAACCAAAATAAACAATGATAACATACTCAATTTTTTTTTTTTTTCTCTGGTCATGACATTACATGTGACCCAAGTATACCCTCCCTACAAGACCAAAATGGTCGACCAGCATAGAGCTATTCAATGAAGAATTAGGGGAGATGAGGGGTAGCTAAGTCCCCACCTCACCATAGAAGACATGCCACGTACACATCTATCATAGAGTACACCCAAAATCACTCAAATGTGTCCAGTACGATGGACAACCTAAATAAAATTATGACCAGACCCCAGTAAAAGAGGATAAAAAAAAAAAATCCCATTACCAAGAAAAGAAAAAAAATAACACAAAATAAATGGCCCTATGACAAAATTTTAACTCTTTGTGTGGACATTGTCTGAATTAACCTGTTAACAGGTTTGATAAATCTACCTAGTCTCGTCCGTATCCCTCCCCCTTGGACAACCGAAGCGACTGGGTCACATCCAGACACATTTGAACCACTAAAACCGGGACAACATAATCAAACCCAAACAGTTTAAGTTGCAGTTCACAGATTCCCACCGGAACAGTCTGTTTGCCACCACACCCAACAAGAACAATGTTAGTGGGAGGGATTACATCTCCCATCACCACTCCTACCTCACGCAACTGAGGGATTATGTCTGCACGTACAGATGTAGCCATAGATCCGCTATCTAACATCCCCCGTAGCTCAATCTTGTTGCCAACTAGCACTGTAGTGAAAAACAGGCTGTCACTGATGGGTAGTTTTGCCACATTTTGAAAAATTACAGTTTTATCATTAGATACTGTGTTGCAAGCCATCATGTAAACAGTTTGGATGTCATTGTCAATATTGGAGGAAACACTAGAAAGGCCCACACCGTCCCCCGCTAAATGAAGGCCATCTAGTTTTCCTGAAGCGAATCCGCTTGTCCCTGACCAATCGGGTGCGTTTGAGGTTTCTGAGTTTTAGAACAGTGAACACTGATGTGCTCTGGAGAGAAACATCGAAAACATAATCTGTGCATCCTACAATGTGACCTAGTGTCATGTTGCCGGTTGCCACAAACCTGACATTCCCGTGATTGTCTGGAGATTTGCTTATTGGGCCTGTTGCTTATAGCCTGAGTGTTGCTGATCAGCGCTTTCTCCAAAAGACTCAAGACCCTGTCCATCGTGGTGTTTTCAAAAGCTGTTTTGTAGCTCTCTGGCTCTGGAACATTTTTAGAAATGGGCAACACAGTTTGTTCATTGGCAGCTACACCCACGTGTGAAGGCTCGGTAACCCCCACTTTCTGTTTCTCACGGCTCCGAACAACTGCATGGTCCCTTAAATACTCATCTAAATGGTCTTGAACTTCACTAGCTGTCCAATCGCGAGAAGGCTTTGTTTTAAAAACCAGTGCCAGCTCTCTGTCCGGACAATGGCGAATAAACATGAGCACCAAATGTGAACTCAGGTCAGTCATTGAGTCCCCCTTACTAGCCAAGCATCGTTCAGCAACCTCTGCAGCTTTGTTAAGCCGTATCCAGTAATCAAGAGGTCCCTCGTTTGTGTATGGTGTGCTAGCGTAGAAATCCGCTAGAGGCAGATCTGAATGGACTGTGTCTCCAAAATGTTGTCTGAGAATACTAAATATTACAGAAACATCTGTAGCTTTTGCATTACTGCGCATCCAAACTCTAGTGACATCTCTTGCCCTCCCCATCAATCTGTTCATAACCACTTCAACCTGTTCAGCCTTAGTGGACTGTTTCTGTCTAAGGTAGGCCTGCATGAGGTCTTCCCACTCGAAAACAGAACATTTATCAGTTTTGTCACCCCTAAAATAGGGTGGAACATCAAAATCAGAGCGTAATACAAGATTAAGTTTTGATGCATCAATAACAGTATTACCACCTTGAAATGACTGTGAAGTGTCCTTGTTGTGATCCGGGATTGATGCAGGTGGAAGCTCTGACACAGCATTCTGCATCAACGACATCTTGATGGACTCTCCTATTTCTGACCCAATGGTCCTGATTAAATCGGTTAATTGAATGGAGGCAGCTTCTCCATCAGGTGAAAATGCAGGACAGGATGAGGGAATCACTGGGCTCAGTCCCGGAGTGAAACTTAAAGTCTGACTAGTGAAGTCATCAAACCCCTTTTTCCTCCCAGACTCAGAAATGTCTGAGCCCAAAACACCTGGGTTTCCTGGGGTAGCAAACTGCAAAACCCCTCTCCCCCTACCAATGGATAATACCCCATGACTAGGAGTTGACATTTCATTCACATTGCGACCCTCCATGGGGAGACCTCACTGTTACTCTTTATGGGAATGAAACAGGAACCTGCCCAGAATAAAAAAATAGAAATGAGAGGTTCCCAACCACAGTGTCCAAGGAACTCCACACGGACAGCGACTCCAAGGCGCAGATGGAACCAACGGACGTCGTCCAGCAACACCGGTGGTCTGCTTCAGCTGACCAGTCGAAGGGTCACGGCACCAGTTTTGTAGCGTAGTTGATTCTGCGTTGTGTCTTGTGTGCAATAACAGCCAGACGACATCTGCTTGGAATGCTCATTTATTGCTCCTGCACCCAATCAGCAGAAAACAGCAATCAAAAACAGGCTTTTTCTCCTCACAGTTCCGCAGCGCCTGCTCCCATGAGAGTCTGTGCAGCAAGGGCGTGCGTGTGGAATAACACGTAATAAAATAAAAGTAATTACAATAATTAATCACAAACCCAAAGATAACATAACAATCTGAGACAGTACATAAATAAAACAAAATAAAATAATTCCAGATCAAAAGCAACAAAACATCACATACCTGCACCCAATCAGCAGAAAACAGCAATCAAAAACAGGCTTTTTCTCCTCACAGTTCCGCAGCGCCTGTTTTCATGAACAAATACTGTTTTCAGCACATGGCTTAACAGTGCTTCATGTGATATTTATTAGCTAACTATTTACACAGTTCCAACACTATTAAACAACATTTAAGTGTCCCAAAGCACATTATTTTACAAGAACAGTAGTAAAATGATAATTTCTTAGGCTTTAAATACACTTATTGAACACAGAAAACAGAAATTCGTACCTGCTCCCATGAGAGTCTGTGCAGCAAGGGGCGCGAAAGAGATCGTGCAGAACTTTTCATGAGTTATAATGGTATGATCCATTAATATTTCTCTTTCTTAACCCCAACTGACACTCAAAACAACAATCAAAGAACTCAAAATGTTCCACAGTAACAATAATAATTCACAGTTTCGTTCTGAACACATTCAATTTAAATAAAAAGAATAGTTTTGAAACAGGAAGTGACCCGCTGTTTTGGAAATGGATCTGTCGTCTTTTCAAAATAAAAGCTGCAGATACTCATAATTTCTTACTGGAATAGATTTTCACTTGACAATCTAGTGTAACAACATCACACTGCTACACAGAGCCAGAGCCATGCGTTGAGGTGAGTCCGACTATTTCTAGTCGGAACCTCTCAACCTCACACACTAGCTCAGGCTCCTTCCCCACCAGAGAGGTGACATTCCATGTCCCAATGGCCAGCTTCTGTAGCCGAGGATCAGACCGCCAGGGTCCCCGCCCTCGGCCACCACCCATCTCACATTGCACCCGACCCCTTTGGCCCCTCCCACAGGTGGTGAGCCCATGGGAAGGGGGACCCACGTCTCCTCTTCGGGCTGTGCCCGGCCGGGCTCCATGGGTAAAAGCCCGGCCACCAGGCGCTCGCCAGCGTGCCCCACCTCCGGGCCTGGCTCCAGAGTGGGGCCCCGGTGACCCGCGTCCGGGCGAGGGAAAACTTAGTCCATTAATTGTACTCATCATAGGGGTTCACTATAAAATCGAGCAAACAAATTATTGTTTTAGGTGCTTATCTTGTTAAATTTCAAAGAAACGTGCAGCGTTCCTCCTTCTTTTTTTCCTCCCTATCTGTGCGCTCCCGGGAGCACCGAGGCAGCGAATACTTTTTAAATGCAGCTGATTTGACCGTTAAAGTCTGTTTATTAAGCAAACGTTAGACTGACATACCTTTACTATAAAGTCAAGCAAACAAACAATTGTTTTTAGGTGGTTATCATGTTGAATTTCAAAGAAATGCACAGCGGCTCGTCCCTCTGCCCATGCCCGCTTCCGCGAATCGGGTTTTGAAATGCAGCTGATTTGACCGTCAAACTATATTTATTAAGCAAAAGTTAGACTGAAACACACCTTTACTATAATTTCAAGGAAACAAATAATTGTTTTAAGTGTTAATCTAGTTAAATTCTTGTTAAAGTCCTTCCGTGCATGCTCCCGCGGCCGCCATTTGGCAGCCAATCGATTTTTGGCCCAACACCGGACCACATTTCTGGGTTGTCAGCAGTGACGCATAATAGATGCAACATATACAGTGAAGCAATGTATTTATGGATTTTCCCCCTTTATTAGACATATTTGGACGGATGCAACTTATACGGCTGAAAATACGGTAATCTCAAGGCATTATACAAAAGAAAAAACAAGTTAAAATCATCAATCAAACCCAATCAGTATTTATTCCTATTAAAATATAGTATACAGTATTCACCTACAGTTTATTTTGAAATGTTATTTAAGGAAGCCAGCAGATTGCATTGAATCTTCATTATTTCAATCCTCCATTCTGAGCAGCACATTAATGATAGTGGAAAAGAATGACTCCCTTTTAACTCGAAGAACCCTCCAGCACAACCAGGCTCAGGATGGGCAGCCATCTGCCTCGACCTCCTGAAGAAAGGACACAAACACAGAAGGACTGGTCCGGTGTGGTTTCTGTGGGAAGAAAAAAAAAACATTAATGGCAGCAATAACTGCCTGTATGAATGGGAAAGGTAGAGAGTAATGGCAGCAGTGTGAGGAAAAGCAGTTAATGTGTCCTCCAGCTGTCTAAACCTATAGCAGCACCACTAAGGATAGTTCAGGGGACACAAGCCAACCCTAACTATAGGACTGATCAAAAAAGAAAGACTTCAACCTACTGTTGACAATGTGTCAGCCTCACAGACAAACTGGACGTTGGTTCCACAAGAGAGGAGCATGAGAACTGAAAGATCTTCCTCCCATTCTGCTTTTGGAAACTCTAGGAACCACAAGTAAACCTGCAGTCTGAGAGAGAAGTGCTCAGTTTTGAAAATATGTAACAGTGAGATCTTTAATACAGGTAGTCCCCGACTTACAAACGAGTTCCGTTCCTACGCCCGTTCGTAACACGAAAATCGCCGTAAGTTGAAAATGCGCCCAAACGGCACCTCATACATCCAAGCACCTCATACGTAAAGTACTGTATTTTTACCAGGCACTTAGCCTATCCTAACACATTACCCTACATAAAAACCACATACATTTAGGAGCCATAATGAAGGGGGAAAAAGAGTTAATTTCTTACTGGGAGCTGGTTATTTCTTCCTCCGTCTGTTAGCATGTTAGCTCGTGTAACTCCGAGCTCTGCAGCTTGCTTCACGAGGTCCACAGCGTTTACAGCAACGTCTGTTAGCATGTTAGCTCGTTGCTAGCATGTTAGCTCAGCTGTCCTCCGCTCCTCCTGTATTTCCACGCGCGGTCCAGAGGTCTGCCTGCTCTGTAAGTTTCCACTGAGCACGTCAGTGGAAACTCCCTCCTGTAAGTTTCAAGCTCCCCTAAGTTTCGTTTCGGTACCGTATTTTCTGCTGTAAAGGCGCATAAACGGCGTAACTCGAACAATGCTTTTCAATGGGAGCACGTTCGTAAAGTCGAATTGTCGTAAGTCGAGGACTACCGTACCTGTATAAGATGTAGTTTGGTTGTTGAGAGATTTGTAGGTTCGATGTAAGATTTTAAATTTGATTTAGACTTTGAGAGAAGCTAAAACTGGGAAAAGATGATCTCACCTTCAAACTCATCAGATTTCTGGCAGCAGTGTTTTGGATCAAGAATTAAAATAGTCCAGCCTAGAAATAAAAAAAATACACTGACCAGTTTTCCTTCATATTAGGACAATATGTTTCTGATTTTAATCATATTTCTCAGGTGGATAAAAGCGATCCTCCCTCGTAACATTTTTATTGTGGGGATTACAAGTTAAAAAATAAAAAAATAAACATGTCCTGGTCAAATCGGCTGCGGAGTTAGTTTCTAAGGTGCTCACATCCAAAAACCACAACATGTTTATGCATTTATTCTGTATTCTTTAAACTGAAGCATGCGTCTAGCAATAAAGAGCCACAGATTGCATCTTGTGTGCAGCAGATCCATTCAATAAATCTCCATTGCACTATTTGCAGACTTCAACAGGCAAACTGCTGAGCTCAGAGCATATTCTTTATAAAGAGCCAACAAGGGAGCAGACTCGCTGGAATTTTATGTTTATAATTAAGCTTTTATGACCCTTTATGCCTTAATGCACGCATTAAACTGCTACGGCGCTGACGAACTCTTGCTGTTTAATTTCTGCAGATCCTTTGACTGATCCTCGCTCAGCGTTCCCCTGCAGTGGTGGAGAAAGTCACGCTCTGGCTCGACTGAAACACTACTTCTGGGACACGGTGAGAGCAGCATCCATCACAAAAACATGTCACATTTTTACTATCGTCTGAGTAGTTGTGATAAGTGGAGCGTGCCTTGTTTGTTTTGCAGGATAAAGTTGCAACTTACAAGGAGACTCGTAATGGCCTGATCGGGGTGGACTTTTCGACGAAATTTTCACCGTGGTGCGTTTTTTTATTTAAAAATACGTCAGCCTGACTGCTTGAAGGAGTTTTAAGGCATGTACTGTAAGATCGTGCTAATTCTCCTAAACTGGGTTCTGTGCAGGCTGGCTGTAGGATGCATTTCTCCAAGGTACATTTATCATCAGATCAAACAGTATGAAAAGGAGCGGACAGCCAATCAGAGCACCTACTGGTCAGTATATTTACTCACACTCGAGCTTGTTGCTTGTGTTTATTAAAACCAAAATCACAAGTTTGGATGAAAATGTTTTCCTGGTGTAAAGTCACACAAACTGTAAGCTGTTCCCCACTTCTTCATGATCTTCCCTTTTCTTCAGGGTCATTTTTGAGCTTTTGTGGCGAGACTACTTCAGGTTTGTGGGCGTCAAGTATGGAAGCAGAATTTTTCAACTCCAAGGTAAAACTGTGGAACGCTGTTTGTTGTTATTGTGTGAGTGTTTACGAAGCATTCACACTACAGTATTGTGATCCACTTTTCTTTTGTACGTTTTTTGGCACGATTCTCGTCTTGCAGTTTTCAAACTACAGTATTTCAACAAATCATGAATCAAAACGTTCAGCTCTTTCAGGACAACCCTGCTCTGACTTTTGGTATTGGTGCAGCTTTAGCTTTTTTAAATATTTAACCTTTTCTGCTCATTTTTCTTCATAGAAAATGAATTGAACTCATTTTACATCCTTCACATCTTTAGATCTGTTTACAATCGCTCTTTTCACATTTTGTGCAGCTTCTTTCAGCTTCCTTGTGCAAATTTAAACTTTTTTTCTAATACTTTCAGCTGACTTCAGCTGTTTTTTCAGCCGTTTTGTGCTCCTTTCAGATTCTTTCTGCTAATTACAACATTTTTGTGCATCTTTTAACTTCTTTCTGCTAATTTCAGCTTGTTTCTCCAAGATTCAACTTTTTCTGCTATTTCAGCTACTATTTACTGATTTACCGGTATGCTAATTTTAGCTTTTTTTTTCGCTAATTCCACATTTTTGCACTCATTTAAACTTTTTCAGCCTTATACAGAAAAAAATTGCTCTCTCCACTTCTGGTAATTTAAGCTTCTTTCTGCCTGTTTAGCTACTTTTCAGATGTTTATTTATTTGCTAATTTCAGCTTTTGTTTTCAGATAATTTCCACTTTTTTGTGCTCATTTATACTTATTTCGGCCTAACTGGGCAAACATGTTCTTTCTGTTTTCATCTAATAATTTAAGCTTGTTTTACCTTTTTTTTTTTTGTATATATCTAGTTTTAGCTGTTTTCAAATAAATTGAAAAATTTAGCGGCCATTTCTGCTACTTTCAGCCTAATTAACCTCTTTCTGCTAATTTCAGCTTTATATGCCTTTTTCAATATTTGCTGCTGGTTTCAGCTTTTTCTGCCATTTAGTTTGTAGCAGGTCGCTCTTGTACAAGCCCAAAACCAGAAAAGTTGGCACGTTGTGCAAATCGCAAATAAAAACAGAATACAATGACTTGCAAATCTTTTTCAACCCATATTCAACTGAATAGAATGCAAAGACAATATATTTAATGTTCGAACGGAGAAACTTTATTTTGTTTTGCAAATAACCATTAACTTAGAATTCAATGGCAGCAACACATTGCAAAAAAGTTGGCACAGGGACATATTTACCACTGTGTTACATCGCCTTTCCTTTTAACAACACTCAGTAAACGTTTGGGAACTGAGGAGACCAATTTTTGAAGCTTTTCAGGTGGAATTCTTCCCCATTCTTGCTTGATGTACAGCTTAAGTTGTTCAACAGTCCGGGGTCTCCGTTGTCGTATTTTACGTTTCATAATGCGCCACACATTTTCAATGGGGGACAGGTCTGGACTGCAGGCAGGCCAGGGGAGGACCCGCACTCTTTTGCTACGAAGCCACGCTGTTGTAACACGTGCAGAATGTGGCTTGGCATTGTCTTGCTGAAATAAGCTGGGGCGTCCATGAAAAAGACGTCGCTTGGATGGCAGCATATGTTGCTCCAAAACCTGTATGTACCTTTCAGCATTAATGGTGCCTTCACAGATGTGTAAGTTACCCATGCCTTGGGCACTAATGCACCCCCATACCATCACAGATGCTGGCTTTTGAACTTTGCGCCTATAACAGTCCTGATGGTTCTTTTCCTCTTTGGTCCGTAAGACACGACGTCCACAGTTTCCAAAGACAATTTGAAATGTGGACTCATCAGACCACAGAACACTTTTCCACTTTGCATCAGTCCATCTCAGATGAGCTCGGGCCCAGCAAAGCCGGCGGCGTTTCTGGATCTTGTTGATGAATGGCTTTTGCTTTGCATAGTAGAGCTTTAACTTGCACTTACAGATGTAGCGACGAACTGTAGTTACTGACAGTGGTTTTCTGAAGTATTCCTGAGCCCATGTGGTGATATCTTTTACACACTGATGTCGGTTTTTGATGCAGTACCGCCTGAGGGATCGAAGGTCACGGGCATTCAATGTTGGTTTTCGGCCTTGCCCCTTACGTGTAGTGATTTCTCCAGATTCTCTGAACCTTTTGATGATATTACGGACCGTAGATGGTGAAATTCCTAAATTCCTTGCAATAGCTCGTTGAGAAAAGTTGTTCTTGAACTGTTCGACAATTTGCCCACGCATTTGTTCACAGAGTGGTGACCCTCGCCCCATCCTTCTATGTGGATGACTGAGCATGTCAAGGAAGCTGCTTTTATACCCAATCATGGCACCCACCTGTTCCCAATTTGCATGTTCACCTGTGGGATATTCCAAATAAGTGTTTGATGAGCATTCCTCAAATTTCTCTGTCTTCTTTGTCACTTGTGCCAGCTTTTTTGAAACATGTTGCAGGCATCAAATTC
>JBBPBX010044427.1:0-11906 GCA_038048925.1 Garcialebias charrua | reverse complement strand
TGTGACCTTTACATCAAATTAAAACTTTACACTGGACTGTATTTATGAATGTGACCTTTACATCAGACTGCACTCATTAATGTAAACTTTACACTGGACTGTATTTATGAATGTGACCTTTACATCAAACTGCACTCATTAATGTAAACTTTACACTGGACTGTATTTATGAATGTGACCTTTACATCAAACTGCACTCATTAATGTAAACTTTACACTGGACTGTATTTATGAATGTGACCTTTACATCAAACTGCACTCATTAATGTAAACTTTACACTGGACTGTATTTATGAATGTGACCTTTACATCAAACTGCACTCATTAATGTAAACTTTACACTGGACTGTATTTATGAATGTGACCTTTACATCAGACTGCACTCATTAATGTAAACTTTACACTGGACTGTATTTATGAATGTGACCTTTACATCAAACTGCACTCATTAATGTAAACTTTACACTGGACTGTATTTATGAATGTGACCTTTACATCAGACTGTACTCATTAATGTAAACTTTACACTGGACTGTATTTATGAATGTGACCTTTACATCAGACTGCACTCATTAATGTAAACTTTACACTGGACTGTATTTATGAATGTGACCTTTACATCAGACTGCACTCATTAATGTAAACTTTACACTGGACTGTATTTATGAATGTGACCTTTACATCAAACTGCACTCATTAATGTAAACTTTACACTGGACTGTATTTATGAATGTGACCTTTACATCAAACTGCACTCATTAATGTAAACTTTACACTGGACTGTGTTTATGAATGTGACCTTTACATCAGACTGCACTCATTAATGTAAACTTTACACTGGACTGTATTTATGAATGTGACCTTTACATCAAACTGCACTCATTAATGTAAACTTTACACTGGACTATGTTTATGAATGTGACCTTTACATCAGACTGCACTCATTAATGTAAACTTTACACTGGACTGTATTTATGAATGTGACCTTTACATCAAACTGCACTCATTAATGTAAACTTTACACTGGACTGTATTTATGAATGTGACCTTTACATCAGACTGCACTCATTAATGTAAACTTTACACTGGACTGTATTTATGAATGTGACCTTTACATCAAACTGCACTCATTAATGTAAACTTTACACTGGACTGTATTTATGAATGTGACCTTTACATCACACTGCCCTTAATGTAACCTTTACACTGGACTGTGTTTATGAATGTGACCTTTACATCAGACTGCACTCATTAATGTAAACTTTACACTGGACTATATTTATGAATGTGACCTTTACATAAAACTGTGCTCATTAATGTAAACTTTACACTGGACTATGTTTATGAATGTGACCTTTACATCAGACTACACTCATTAATGTAAACTTTACACTGGACTGTATTTATGAATGTGACCTTTACATCAAACTACACTCATTAATGTAAACTTTACACTGGACTGTATTTATGAATGTGACCTTTACATCAAACTGCACTCATTAATGTAAACTTTACACTGGACTGTATTTATGAATGTGACCTTTACATCAGACTGCACTCATTAATGTAAACTTTACACTGGACTATGTTTATGAATGTGACCTTTACATCAGACTGCACTCATTAATGTAAACTTTACACTGGACTATGTTTATGAATGTGACCTTTACATCAGACTGCACTCATTAATGTAAACTTTACACTGGACTGTATTTATGAATGTGACCTTTACATCAAACTGCACTCATTAATGTAAACTTTACACTGGACTGTATTTATGAATGTGACCTTTACATCAAACTGCACTCATTAATGTAAACTTTACACTGGACTGTATTTATGAATGTGACCTTTACATCAGACTGCACTCATTAATGTAAACTTTACACTGGACTGTATTTATGAATGTGACCTTTACATCAAACTGCACTCATTAATGTAAACTTTACACTGGACTGTATTTATGAATGTGACCTTTACATCAGACTGCACTCATTAATGTAAACTTTACACTGGACTGTATTTATGAATGTGACCTTTACATCAAACTGCACTCATTAATGTAAACTTTACACTGGACTGTATTTATGAATGTGACCTTTACATCAGACTGCACTCATTAATGTAAACTTTACACTGGACTGTATTTATGAATGTGACCTTTACATCAAACTGCACTCATTAATGTAAACTTTACACTGGACTATGTTTATGAATGTGACCTTTACATCAGACTACACTCATTAATGTAAACTTTACACTGGACTATGTTTATGAATGTGACCTTTACATCAGACTGCACTCATTATCTAAATCTAAACTTTACATCAGAACTTTACATCAGACTACACTCATTAATATAAACTTTACACTGGACTGTATTTATGAATGTGACCTTTACATCAGACTACACTCATTAATGTAAACTTTACACTGGACTATGTTTATGAATGTGACCTTTACATCAGACTGCACTCATTAATGTAAACTTTACACTGGACTGTATTTATGAATGTGACCTTTACATCAAACTGCACTCATTAATGTAAACTTTACACTGGACTGTATTTATGAATGTGACCTTTACATCAAACTGCACTCATTAATGTAAACTTTACACTGGACTGTATTTATGAATGTGACCTTTACATCAAACTGCACTCATTAATGTAAACTTTACACTGGACTGTATTTATGAATGTGACCTTTACATCAGACTGTACTCATTAATGTAAACTTTACACTGGACTGTATTTATGAATGTGACCTTTACATCAGACTGTACTCATTAATGTAAACTTTACACTGGACTGTATTTATGAATGTGACCTTTACATCAGACTGTACTCATTAATGTAAACTTTACACTGGACTGTATTTATGAATGTGACCTTTACATCAGACTGTACTCATTAATGTAAACTTTACACTGGACTGTATTTATGAATGTGACCTTTACATCAGACTGTACTCATTAGTGTAAACTTTACACTGGACTGTATTTATGAATGTGACCTTTACATCAGACTGTACTCATTAGTGTAAACTTTACACTGGACTGTATTTATGAATGTGACCTTTACATCACACTGCCCTTAATGTAAACTTTACATTGGACTGTGTTTATGAATGTGACCTTTACATCAGACTGCACTCATTAATGTAAACTTTACACTGGACTGTATTTATGAATGTGACCTTTACATAAATCTGCACTCATTAATGTAAACTTTACACTGGACTATGTTTATGAATGTGACCTTTACATCAGACTACACTCATTAATGTAAACTTTACACTGGACTATGTTTATGAATGTGACCTTTACATCAGACTGCACTCATTAATGTAAACTTTACACTGGACTGTATTTATGAATGTGACCTTTACATCAAACTGCACTCATTAATGTAAACTTTACACTGGACTGTATTTATGAATGTGACCTTTACATCAAACTGCACTCATTAATGTAAACTTTACACTGGACTTTATTTATGAATGTGACCTTTACATCAGACTGTACTCATTAGTGTAAACTTTACACTGGACTGTATTTATGAATGTGACCTTTACATCACACTGCCCTTAATGTAACCTTTACACTGGACTGTGTTTATGAATGTCAAAAGTCAAAGTCAAAGTCAACTTTATTGTCAGATCTGCAATATGTACAGTGCAGGACATACACAGGACCGAAATTGCGTTTCTCTCAGTCCCTCGGTGCAACAGTAAACATCTAAACATTGAAACACTGAAACATATAATAATAGACATAAGCATAAAATAGTAAACCTAACACTGTCCTGAGTTTTTTGCATAGTGGTATAAGAGTATGAAAATTTACACCAACTCTAAAACTAAAACATTAAACATTTAATGAACATAATATTGTCCTGAGTTTTTGCATACTAGTATAAAAAAAGAGTATAAAAAGTATAACTAAAATAAACTAAAGGTTTCTAGCATTGACATTTGCAAAGTGGCAAAGCAGCGTATGAGTCAATGTACACAGTATATGTATGAGGTAGTAGTTGATGTTGTTGTAGAGGCAAAAAGTGGCATATGCAGTAAGGCACATTGGGCATCCCTAAATAAGACCGTTCAGAGCACACTGTATATGTACCAGCAGTGGTGTAGATATTAGAGTAGTGTAAATAAATGTAAACAGTAGTAATTACATGTAAGCAGTAGTAATAAAAGTAAACAGTATTAATAAATGTAAACAGAGAATGTAAACAGTATTATGATTATAGGCAGTGATGTAATACAGACATTAGTGCAAGTATGAGAAGTAGTGCAAACTGTATGAGCACATGACCGAGAGTTTAGTGATTAACCCGTTTGATGACACAGAGTCCAGTGTTAAAATCTTTGTGTTGTGTGGTAATGTGTGAGAAAGTTTTAGTGTTAAGGCAGTTCAAATGGGAGGGGAGGCAGAGCAGGCAGAGTGTTTAGCATTCTGACTGCCTGATGAACAGAGCTGTCTCTCAGTCTGCTGGTTCGAGCCTGGAGACTCCTCAGTCTCCTCCCTGATGGCAGCAGTCTGAAGCAGCTGTGTAGTGGGTGTGTGGGATCACCTGCCATGCGGTGGGCTTTCCGATTGAGGCGTTTGCTGTGTAAGTCCTGCAGTGAGGGCAAGGAGGTGCCCACGATCTTCTCAGCTGCTCTCACAATGCGCTGGAGGCTCTTGCGGCATGATGCAGTACATGCACCAAACCACACAGTGATGCAGCTGGTCAGGACACTTTCTATGGCACCTCTGTAGAAGGTGCTCATGATGGGGGTTGAAGCTCCAGCCCTTTTCAGCTTGCGGAGAAAGTAGAGACGCTGGTGAGCCTTCTTTGCCAGTGCTGCAGTGTTCCTGCTCCAGGACAGGTCCTTTGAGACGTGCACTCCCAGGAACTTGGTGCTGTCTACTCTCTCCACTGCGGTGCTGTTGATGGTCAGAGGGGCATGTTGGGCATCCCTCTTCCTGAAGTCCACAACAATCTCCTTTGTCTTCTCCACGTTGAGAGTGAGATTGTTGTGTCCGCACCACAAGGCCAGGCGGCTCACCTCGTTCCTGTAGTCCGTCTCATCGTTGTTGCTGATGAGACCCACCACTGTTGTGTCGTCCGCAAACTTGATGAAGTGGTTGGAGCTGTACGATGGTGTGCAGTCGTGTGTTAGCAGGGTGAATAGAAGGGGGCTCAGCACACATCCTTGTGGGGCCCCTGTGTTCAATGTGATGGTGCTAGATGTGTTACTCCCGATCCGTACTGTCTGTGGTCTCGGGAGTAACACATCTAGCACCATGTGACCTTTACATCAGACTGCACTCATTAATGTAAACTTTACACTGGACTATATTTATGAATGTGACCTTTACATAAAACTGTGCTCATTAATGTAAACTTTACACTGGACTATGTTTATGAATGTGACCTTTACATCAGACTACACTCATTAATGTAAACTTTACACTGGACTGTATTTATGAATGTGACCTTTACATCAAACTACACTCATTAATGTAAACTTTACACTGGACTGTATTTATGAATGTGACCTTTACATCAAACTGCACTCATTAATGTAAACTTTACACTGGACTGTATTTATGAATGTGACCTTTACATCAAACTGCACTCATTAATGTAAACTTTACACTGGACTATGTTTATGAATGTGACCTTTACATCAGACTGCACTCATTAATGTAAACTTTACACTGGACTGTATTTATGAATGTGACCTTTACATCAAACTGCACTCATTAATGTAAACTTTACACTGGACTGTATTTATGAATGTGACCTTTACATCAAACTGCACTCATTAATGTAAACTTTACACTGGACTATGTTTATGAATGTGACCTTTACATCAGACTACACTCATTAATGTAAACTTTACACTGGACTATGTTTATGAATGTGACCTTTACATCAGACTGCACTCATTATCTAAATCTAAACTTTACATCAGAACTTTACATCAGACTACACTCATTAATATAAACTTTACACTGGACTGTATTTATGAATGTGACCTTTACATCAGACTACACTCATTAATGTAAACTTTACACTGGACTATGTTTATGAATGTGACCTTTACATCAGACTGCACTCATTAATGTAAACTTTACACTGGACTGTATTTATGAATGTGACCTTTACATCAAACTGCACTCATTAATGTAAACTTTACACTGGACTGTATTTATGAATGTGACCTTTACATCAAACTGCACTCATTAATGTAAACTTTACACTGGACTGTATTTATGAATGTGACCTTTACATCAAACTGCACTCATTAATGTAAACTTTACACTGGACTGTATTTATGAATGTGACCTTTACATCAGACTGTACTCATTAATGTAAACTTTACACTGGACTGTATTTATGAATGTGACCTTTACATCAGACTGTACTCATTAATGTAAACTTTACACTGGACTGTATTTATGAATGTGACCTTTACATCAGACTGTACTCATTAATGTAAACTTTACACTGGACTGTATTTATGAATGTGACCTTTACATCAGACTGTACTCATTAATGTAAACTTTACACTGGACTGTATTTATGAATGTGACCTTTACATCAGACTGTACTCATTAGTGTAAACTTTACACTGGACTGTATTTATGAATGTGACCTTTACATCAGACTGTACTCATTAGTGTAAACTTTACACTGGACTGTATTTATGAATGTGACCTTTACATCACACTGCCCTTAATGTAAACTTTACATTGGACTGTGTTTATGAATGTGACCTTTACATCAGACTGCACTCATTAATGTAAACTTTACACTGGACTGTATTTATGAATGTGACCTTTACATCAAACTGCACTCATTAATGTAAACTTTACACTGGACTATGTTTATGAATGTGACCTTTACATCAGACTACACTCATTAATGTAAACTTTACACTGGACTATGTTTATGAATGTGACCTTTACATCAGACTGCACTCATTAATGTAAACTTTACACTGGACTGTATTTATGAATGTGACCTTTACATCAAACTGCACTCATTAATGTAAACTTTACACTGGACTGTATTTATGAATGTGACCTTTACATCAAACTGCACTCATTAATGTAAACTTTACACTGGACTGTATTTATGAATGTGACCTTTACATCAAACTGCACTCATTAATGTAAACTTTACACTGGACTGTATTTATGAATGTGACCTTTACATCAAACTGCACTCATTAATGTAAACTTTACACTGGACTGTATTTATGAATGTGACCTTTACATCAGACTGTACTCATTAATGTAAACTTTACACTGGACTGTATTTATGAATGTGACCTTTACATCAAACTGTACTCATTAATGTAAACTTTACACTGGACTATGTTTATGAATGTGACCTTTACATCAGACTACACTCATTAATGTAAACTTTACACTGGACTGTATTTATGAATGTGACCTTTACATCAAACTACACTCATTAATGTAAACTTTACACTGGACTGTTTTTATGAATGTGACCTTTACATCAAACTGCACTCATTAATGTAAACTTTACACTGGACTATTTATGAATGTGACCTTTACATCAGACTGCACTCATTAATGTAAACTTTACACTGGACTATGTTTATGAATGTGACCTTTACATCAGACTGCACTCATTAATGTAAACTTTACACTGGACTGTATTTATGAATGTGACCTTTACATCAAACTGCACTCATTAATGTAAACTTTACACTGGACTGTATTTATGAATGTGACCTTTACATCAAACTGCACTCATTAATGTAAACTTTACACTGGACTGTGTTTATGAATGTGACCTTTACATCAGACTGCACTCATTAATGTAAACTTTACACTGGACTGTATTTATGAATGTGACCTTTACATCAAACTGCACTCATTAATGTAAACTTTACACTGGACTGTGTTTATGAATGTGACCTTTACATCAGACTGCACTCATTAATGTAAACTTTACTCTGGACTATGTTTGTGAATGTGACCTTTACATCAGACTGCACTCATTAATGTAAACTTTACACTGGACTGTATTTATGAATGTGACCTTTACATCAAACTGCACTCATTAATGTAAACTTTACACTGGACTGTATTTATGAATGTGACCTTTACATCAGACTGCACTCATTAATGTAAACTTTACACTGGACTTTGTTTGTGAATGTGACCTTTACATCAGACTGCACTCATTAATGTAAACTTTACACTGGACTGTGTTTATGAATGTGACCTTTACATCAAACTGAACTCATTAATGTAAACTTTACACTGGACTATGTTTGTGAATGTGACCTTTACATCAGACTGCACTCATTAATGTAAACTTTACACTGGACTGTATTTATGAATGTGACCTTTACATCAAACTGCACTCATTAATGTAAACTTTACACTGGACTGTATTTATGAATGTGACCTTTACATCAAACTGTACTCATTAATGTAAACTTTACACTGGACTGTATTTATGAATGTGACCTTTACATCAGACTGTCCTCATTAATGTAAACTTTACACTGGACTATGTTTATGAATGTGACCTTTACATCAGACTACACTCATTAATGTCAACTTTACACGGGACTGTTTTTATGAATGTGACCTTTACATCAAATTGCACTCATTAATGTAAACTTTACACTGGACTGTATTGATGAATGTGACCTTTACATCAAACTGCACTCATTAATGTAAACTTTACACTTGACTGTGTTTATGAATGTGACCTTTACATCAAACTACACTCATTAATGTAAACTTTACACCGGACTGTATTTATGAATGTGACCTTTACATCAAACTGCACTCATTAATGTAAACTTTACACTTGACTATGTTTATGAACGTGACCTTTACATCAGACTGCACTCATTAGTGTAAACTTTACACTGGGCTGTGTTTATGAATGTGAGCTTTACATCAGACTGCACTCATTAATGTAAACTTTACACTGGACTGTGTTTATGAATGTGACCTTTACATCAGACTGCACTCATTAATGTAAACTTTACACTGGACTATGTTTATGAATGTGACCTTTACATCAGACTGCACTCATTAATGTAAACTTTACACTGGACTGTATTTATGAATGTGACCTTTACATCAAACTGCACTCATTAATGTAAACTTTACACTGGACTGTATTTATGAATGTGACCTTTACATCAAACTGCACTCATTAATGTAAACTTTACACTGGACTGTATTTATGAATGTGACCTTTACATCAAACTGCACTCATTAATGTAAACTTTACACTGGACTGTATTTATGAATGTGACCTTTACATCAGACTGTACTCATTAATGTAAACTTTACACTGGACTGTATTTATGAATGTGACCTTTACATCAGACTGTACTCATTAATGTAAACTTTACACTGGACTGTATTTATGAATGTGACCTTTACATCAGACTGTACTCATTAATGTAAACTTTACACTGGACTGTATTTATGAATGTGACCTTTACATCAGACTGTACTCATTAATGTAAACTTTACACTGGACTGTATTTATGAATGTGACCTTTACATCAGACTGTACTCATTAGTGTAAACTTTACACTGGACTGTATTTATGAATGTGACCTTTACATCAGACTGTACTCATTAGTGTAAACTTTACACTGGACTGTATTTATGAATGTGACCTTTACATCACACTGCCCTTAATGTAAACTTTACACTGGACTGTGTTTATGAATGTGACCTTTACATCAGACTGCACTCATTAATGTAAACTTTACATTGGACTGTATTTATGAATGTGACCTTTACATAAAACTGCGCTCATTAATGTAAACTTTACACTGGACTATGTTTATGAATGTGACCTTTACATCAGACTACACTCATTAATGTAAACTTTACACTGGACTATGTTTATGAATGTGACCTTTACATCAGACTGCACTCATTAATGTAAACTTTACACTGGACTGTATTTATGAATGTGACCTTTACATCAAACTGCACTCATTAATGTAAACTTTACACTGGACTGTATTTATGAATGTGACCTTTACATCAAACTGCACTCATTAATGTAAACTTTACACTGGACTGTATTTATGAATGTGACCTTTACATCAAACTGCACTCATTAATGTAAACTTTACACTGGACTGTATTTATGAATGTGACCTTTACATCAAACTGCACTCATTAATGTAAACTTTACACTGGACTGTATTTATGAATGTGACCTTTACATCAAACTGCACTCATTAATGTAAACTTTACACTGGACTGTATTTATGAATGTGACCTTTACATCAGACTGCACTCATTAATGTAAACTTTACACTGGACTGTATTTATGAATGTGACCTTTACATCAAACTGCACTCATTAATGTAAACTTTACACTGGACTGTATTTATGAATGTGACCTTTACATCAGACTGTACTCATTAATGTAAACTTTACACTGGACTGTATTTATGAATGTGACCTTTACATCAGACTGTACTCATTAATGTAAACTTTACACTGGACTATATTTATGAATGTGACTTTTACATCAGACTGTCCTCATTAATGTAATTTTTACACTGGACTATGTTTATGAATGTGACCTTTACATCAGACTACACTCATTAATGTAAACTTTACAATGGACTGTATCTACTTCCGCTCTCAGCAGAGCAAGTCGCATATCTTTTTGCTCCTACCCTCCTTAAGTTTTCCTCCTCCCTGCTTGCTTTTTGTCTCGTCTGTGACTCTTCAGCGCTCACTCGAACCAATTTGCAATGGATTTAATAAATTGGGCTGTTTCCTCTATAGATAAGATTTTTTCCACGAAGCGGACCGGGCCAGGAGAAGCGGTCTGCCCCTCTGACACGCACGCTGTCGGATACATGATGGACTCGTGGGGACAGTGGCAACCCATGTGTTTGACCGTCTTGTCTGTCGAAGACGTGGAAGATTTGTGGATTATTGGGATATTGGTGGCAGCTGCTCTGTTTTTTGGCGTAAGCGGAGCTGTCTGCTACTGGAAGCTCAGGAAGACTTCGGCGGCTATCGGCGCGCTGGCCAAACTTCCTGATCAGCAAGATTCTCTGATCCGGGCTGTGAGCTCCTCATCCCAGCTGTTGTACGAACTGAACCGCACGATGGGAGCGGCGGTAGACCACCGCGGACCTGCGGTGCGCTTTGGAACTCGTTTACAGCCGCCCGGCCTCAATCAGGGCACAGATGGGGGTTCGTAGTTCGGAATCTCATATGATTCGGCGATTTTGGACCTGAACAGCACCTGGACTTGGAAGGCTGCAGTCAAAAAGAACACTGTGGCCTGGATTGAAGATAAACAAGATCTATCTAATCTAGACTTGGAAGGCTGTAGTCAAAAAGAACACTATGGCCTGGATTGAAGATAAACAAGAACTATCTAATCTAGTTTCTGCACGACCTTGAAAAAGAAGAAGGCTGTCTGCTGGAAACTATTCTCCTGGAGTGAAGCTGAGAGACCTTGCTGACCCCCCCCCCCCCCCCCAGAGATCTCTGTGGGTGCGCTCGGAGGCGCCGAGCTGAGACAACTGCTGAACTGTGCTATCTGAATGTTGCTCACAGACTCTTTGATCTCCTTGCATGTCGTCAAAACTGCAACAATGTCTTGTCTGGTTGTGCTTATTGCTGATAGAGTTTTTGGGACTTTATCATAGAGTGTCTTAAGGCAATCTTTGATAGATTCTTTTTTTGAATATCACAAATGATACCTATTGTGTTTTTCCTTTTTCCATATCTGTTTGACCTTCATCCGGAGACGGATGAGAGCGGCCGCGCAGAAGAACATGTCATGTGTTTGAATATGCTGCAGCTTTACATTCTCTCCCTCTTCTGGACGACTGTGTATACATCATCACGTTGT
>JBBPBX010044426.1:0-27465 GCA_038048925.1 Garcialebias charrua | reverse complement strand
GTTCACTGATAAAGCACAATAAATCTCGTGCAGATCGGATAATGTATCACTGAGATATAACTGTAGTAATAATATAGGGGGCGCTATGGAGTAAAAATTTACATACCATTATCAATGTGTGTAGAAGTGTTCACTGATGAATCACAATAAATCTCGTGCAGATCGGATAATGTATCACTAAGATATAACTGTAGTAATAATATAGGGGGCGCTATGGAGTAAAAATTTACATACCATTATCAATGTGTGTCGAAGTGTTCACTGATAAAGCACAATAAATCTCGTGTAGATCGGATAATGTATCACTAAGATATAACTGTAGTAATAATATAGGGGGCGCTATGGAGTAAAAATTTACATACCATTATCAATGTGTGTAGAAGTGTTCACTGATAAAGCACAATAAATCTCGTGCAGATCGGATAATGTATCACTAAGATATAACTGTAGTAATAATATAGGGGGCGCTATGGAGTAAAAATTTACATAACATTATCAATGTGTGTCAGAAGTGTTCACTGATGATGCACAATAAATCTGGTTCAGATTGGATGATGTATCACTGAGATATAACTAAAAATAATGTAGGGGGCGCACTTGAGTCAAATGTTAGCCTTCCATATCAATGTGTCCACAAAGGCTCACTGATGATGCACAATAAATCTGGTTCAGATCAGATGATGTCTCACTGAGATATAACTGTTTTAATATTCTAGGGGGCGCTCTGGAGTCATATTTTACATCACATTGTCAATGTGTGTCGAAGGTTCACTGATGATGCACAATAAATCTGGTTCAGATCGGATGATGTATCACTGAGATATAACTGTAGTAATAATGTAGGGGGCGCTCTTGAGTCAAATTTTACCTACCATATCAATGTGTGTAGAAGTGTTCACTGATGATTCACAATAAATCTGGTTCAGATCGGATGATGTATCACTGAGATATAACTATAGAAATAATGTAGGGGGCGCACTTGAGTCAAATGTTAGCCCACCATATCAATGTGTCCACAAGGGCTCACTGATGATGCACAATAAATCTGGTTCAGATCGGATGATGTCTCACTGAGATATAACTGTTGAATAATGTAGGGGGCGCTCTTGAGTCATATGTTGGCCCACCATATCAATGTGTCCACAAGGTCTCACTGATGATGCACAATAAATCTGGTTCAGATCGGATGATGTATCACTGAGATATAACTATAGAAGTAATGTAGGGGGCGCACTTGAGTCAAATGTTAGCCCACCATATCAATGTGTCCACAAGGGCTCACTGATGATGCACAATAAATCTGGTTCAGATCGGATGATGTATCACTGAGATATAACTGTTGAATAATGTAGGGGGCGCTCTTGAGTCATATGTTAGCCCACCATATCAATGTGTCCACAAGGGCTCACTGATGATGCACAATAAATCTGGTTCAGATCGGATGATGTATCACTGAGATATAACTATAGAAATAATGTAGGGGGCGCACTTGAGTCAAATGTTAGCCCACCATATCAATGTGTCCACAAGGGCTCACTGATGATGCACAATAAATCTGGTTCAGATCGGATGATGTATCACTGAGATACAACAGTTTGAATAATCTAGGGGGCGCTATGGAGGGTATTTGCTAATTAGCATAAACACCTGTTCAAGGGGTGGGTAATGATCGATCATAATGATTTTGGTACTCCTCAGATCAAATCTGTGGAGTTTAGAACCAAACGTATGGTGACGGCGTTACGTCTTACTTCGCCATGTCACCACGCCCACTTGCTCCACCCAAAACGAACAGTGCTGGAAAGCTTGTTACACCAACATGTCTTCGGTGACTGGATACAATGTCACGCTGATTAGGTAACAGGGATCCGATATGGACCGTTCAACGTAAAACTTTACACTTCCTGTTGTCAGGGGGCGTGGCTTAAGTGATGTCATGATTTGACCATACAGTTTTGCAGGGGACCGGATGTGGGTCAATCACTGAAGGTTTGATGTATTAGACAGTTTTCGTGTAAGAGCTGTAAGCGTTTCGTTTTTCATGGCGAGATGTCCAACTTTGAGGTCTGGCCCCGCCCCTTCAGCATGCATGAAAACGCACAGTTTTGATAACATTTGTTCCCCCGTGCCTTATAAAGAAACTGGCCAAGTTTGAATCAAATCGAGCGAAATCCCTAGGAGGAGTTCGTTGAAATGCAGAGGCTGTAAACGGCCAAAAAGGGGTGAAAATTTGGTCATCGTTCCAAAATGGCCGCCTTACCATTTATCGTACAACATTGGTGCCAGAGGGTTTTCTGTGCATCTTGGTGAGTTGGACAAGTGTACCAAATTTCATGATTCTACGTCAAACTAAGGTCAATGCAGAGGGTATTTTGAATATTTCTAGGGGGCGCTCTTGAGCCGTTTCTGTAGCGATTTGCTAATTAGCATAAACACCTGTTCAAGGGGTGGGCAATGATCGATCATACTGATTTTGGTACTCCTCGGATCAAATCTGTGGATTTTAGATCCAAACGTATGGTTATGGCGTTACGTCTTACTTCGCCATGTCGCCACGCCCACTTGCTCCACCCAAAACGAACAGTGTTGGAAAGCTTGTTACACCAACATGTCTTTAGTCACTGGACACAATGTCACGCTGATTAGGTAACACGGGTCCGATATGGACCTTTCAAAGTAAAACTTTACACTTCCTGTTGTCAGGGGGCGTGGCTTAAGTGATGTCATGATTTGACCATTCAGTAATGCAGGGGACCGGATGTGCGTCAATCACTGAAGGTTTGATGTATTAGACTCTTTTCGTGTAAGAGCTGTAAGCGTTTCGTTTTTCATGGCGAGATGTCCAACTTTGACGTCTGGCCCCGCCCCTTCAGCATTCATGAAAACGCACAATTTTGATATTGTTTGTTCCCCCGTGCCTTATGAAGAAACTGGCCAAGTTTGAACCAAATCGAGCGAAATCCCTAGGAGGAGTTCGTTCAAATGCGGAGGCTGTAAACGGCCAAAAAGGTGTAAAAATTTGGTCATCGTTCCAAAATGGCCGCCTTACCATTTATCGTACAGCGTTGGTGCCAGAGGGTTTTCTGTGCATCTTGGTGAGTTGGACAAGTGTACCAAATTTCACGATTCTACGTCAAACTAAGTCTATGCGGAGGGTATTTTGAAAATTTCTAGGGGGCGCTCTTGAGCCGTTTCTGTTGCGTTTTTTGCCACGCCCCCAAAATACGTAAATTTTCACCAGTCCTGACGAGTCCGCCAAATTTGGTGAGTTTTCATATATGATAAAGCCCCCAAAAAGCCACTTCAAGAGGGACTAGAATAAAAATAATAATAATTAAAGCTGCAAGCAGCATTGAGGCCCTCGCAGCTTAGCGCCGCTCGGACCTTATTGAGGCGACCGCGCGAGCTCCAGCTCGTCCGCTCGGTCGCCATTTCGAAGTCTCTCGTGTCTACTCCGCACCAGGGGTGCACACGCACAATAAATCTGGTTCAGATCGGATGATGTCTCACTGAGATATAACAGTTTGAATAATCTAGGGGGCGCTCTGGAGTCACATGTTAAACCACAATATCAATGTGTCCACAAGGTCTCACTGATGATACACAATAAATCTGGTTCAGATCGGATCTGGTTCAGATCGGATTATGTATCACTGAGATATAACTGTAGTAATAATATAGGGGGCGCTATGGAGTAAAAATTTACATACCATTATCAATGTGTGTCGAAGTGTTCACTGATAAAGCACAATAAATCTTGTGCAGATCGGATAATGTATCACTAAGATATAACTGTAGTAATAATACAGGGGGCGCTATAGAGTAAAAATTTACATACCATTATCAATGTGTGTAGAAGTGTTCACTGATGAATCACAATAAATCTCGTGCAGATCGGATAATGTATCACTAAGATATAACTGTAGTAATAATATAGGGGGCGCTATGGAGTAAAAATTTACATACCATTATCAATGTGTGTCGAAGTGTTCACTGATAAAGCACAATAAATCTCGTGCAGATTGGATAATGTATCACTGAGATATAACTGTAGTAATAATATAGGGGGCGCTATGGAGTAAAAATTTACATACCATTATCAATGTGTGTAGAAGTGTTCACTGATGAATCACAATAAATCTCGTGCAGATCGGATAATGTATCACTAAGATATAACTGTAGTAATAATATAGGGGGCGCTATGGAGTAAAAATTTACATACCATTATCAATGTGTGTCGAAGTGTTCACTGATAAAGCACAATAAATCTCGTGCAGATCGGATAATGTATCACTGAGATATAACTGTAGTAATAATATAGGGGGCGCTATGGAGTAAAAATTTACATACCATTATCAATGTGTGTAGAAGTGTTCACTGATGAATCACAATAAATCTCGTGCAGATCGGATAATGTATCACTAAGATATAACTGTAGTAATAATATAGGGGGCGCTATGGAGTAAAAATTTACATACCATTATCAATGTGTGTCGAAGTGTTCACTGATAAAGCACAATAAATCTTGTGCAGATCGGATAATGTATCACTAAGATATAACTGTAGTAATAATACAGGGGGCGCTATGGAGTAAAAATTTACATACCATTATCAATGTGTGTAGAAGTGTTCACTGATGAATCACAATAAATCTCGTGCAGATCGGATAATGTATCACTAAGATATAACTGTAGTAATAATATAGGGGGCGCTATAGAGTAAAAATTTACATAACATTATCAATGTGTGTCGAAGTGTTCACTGATAAAGCACAATAAATCTCGTGCAGATCGGATAATGTATCACTGAGATATAACTGTAGTAATAATATAGGGGGCGCTATGGAGTAAAAATTTACATAACATTATCAATGTGTGTCGAAGTGTTCACTGATGATGCACAATAAATCTGGTTCAGATCGGATGATGTATCACTGAGATATAACTATAGAAGTAATGTAGGGGGCGCACTTGAGTCAAATGTTAGCCCACCATATCAATGTGTCCACAAGGGCTCACTGATGATGCACAATAAATCTGGTTCAGATCGGATGATGTATCACTGAGATATAACAGTTTGAATAATCTAGGGGGCGCTCTGGAGTCATATGTTAGCCCACCATATCAATGTGTCCACAAGGGCTCACAGATGATGCACAATAAATCTGGTTCAGATCGGATGATGTATCACTGAGATATAACTATAGAAATAATGTAGGGGGCGCACTTGAGTCAAATGTTAGCCCACTAAATCTCGTGCAGATCGGATAATGTATCACTAAGATATAACTGTAGTAATAATATAGGGGGCGCTATGGAGTAAAAATTTACATACCATTATCAATGTGTGTCGAAGTGTTCACTGATAAAGCACAATAAATCTCGTGCAGATCGGATAATGTATCACTAAGATATAACTGTAGTAATAATACAGGGGGCGCTATGGAGTAAAAATTTGCATACCATTATGAATGTGTGTAGAAGCGTTCACTGATGAATCATAATAAATCTCGTGCAGATCGGATAATGTATCACTAAGATATAACTGTAGTAATAATATAGGGGGCGCTATGGAGTAAAAAATTACATAACATTATCAATGTGTGTCGAAGTGTTCACTGATAAAGCATAATAAATCTCGTGCAGATCGGATGATGTATCACTGAGATATAACTATAGAAATAATGTAGGGGGCGCACTTGAGTCAAATGTTAGCCCACCATATCAATGTGTCCACAAGGGCTCACTGATGATGCACAATAAATCTGGTTCAGATCGGATGATGTATCACTGAGATACAACAGTTTGAATAATCTAGGGGGCGCTATGGAGGCTATTTGCTAATTAACATAAACACCTGTTCAAGGGGTGGGTAATGATCGATCATAATGATTTTGGTACTCCTCAGATCAAATCTGTGGAGTTTAGAACCAAACGTATGGTGACGGCGTTACGTCTTACTTCGCCACGTCACCACGCCCACTTGCTCCACCCAAAACGAACAGTGCTGGAAAGCTTGTTACACCACCATGTCTTCGGTGACTGGATACAATGTCACGCTGATTAGGTAACAGGGATCCGTTATGGACCGTTCAACGTAAAACTTTACACTTCCTGTTGTCAGGGGGCGTGGCTTAAGTGATGTCATGATTTGACCATACAGTTTTGCAGGGGACCGGATGTGGGTCAATCACTGAAGGTTTGATGTATTAGACAGTTTTCGTGTAAGAGCTGTAAGCGTTTCGTTTTTCATGGCGAGATGTCCAACTTTGAGGTCTGGCCCCGCCCCTTCAGCATGCATGAAAACGCACAGTTTTGATAACATTTGTTCCCCCGTGCCTTATAAAGAAACTGGCCAAGTTTGAATCAAATCGAGCGAAATCCCTAGGAGGAGTTCGTTGAAATGCAGAGGCTGTAAACGGCCAAAAAGGGGTGAAAATTTGGTCATCGTTCCAAAATGGCCGCCTTACCATTTATCGTACAACATTGGTGCCAGAGAGTTTTCTGTGCATCTTGGTGAGTTGGACAAGTGTACCAAATTTCATGATTCTACGTCAAACTAAGGTCAATGCGGAGGGTATTTTGAATATTTCTAGGGGGCGCTCTTGAGCCGTTTCTGTAGCGATTTGCTAATTAGCATAAACACCTGTTCAAGGGGTGGGCAATGATCGATCATACTGATTTTGGTACTCCTCGGATCAAATCTGTGGATTTTAGATCCAAACGTATGGTGATGGCGTTACGTCTTACTTCGCCATGTCGCCACGCCCACTTGCTCCACCCAAAACGAACAGTGCTGGAAAGCTTGTTACACCAACATGTCTTTAGTCACTGGACACAATGTCACGCTGATTAGGTAACACGGGTCCGATATGGACCTTTCAAAGTAAAACTTTACACTTCCTGTTGTCAGGGGGCGTGGCTTAAGTGATGTCATGATTTGACCATACAGTTTTGCAGGGGACCGGATGTGGGTCAATAACTGAAGGTTTGATGTATTAGACTCTTTTCGTGTAAGAGCTGTAAGCGTTTCGTTTTTCATGGCGAGATGTCCAACTTTGACGTCTGGCCCCGCCCCTTCAGCATTCATGAAAACGCACAATTTTGATATTGTTTGTTCCCCTGTGCCTTATGAAGAAACTGGCCAAGTTTGAACCAAATCGAGCGAAATTCATAGGAGGAGTTCGTTCAAATGCGGAGGCTGTAAACGGCCAAAAAGGGGTGAAAATTTGGTCATCGTTCCAAAATGGCCGCCTTACCATTTATTGTACAACATTGGTGCCAGAGGGTTTTCTGTGCATCTTGGTGAGTTGGACAAGTGTACCAAATTTCATGATTCTACGTCAAACTAAGGTCAATGCGGAGGGTATTTTGAAAATTTCTAGGGGGCGCTCTTGAGCCGTTTCTGTGGCAATTTTTGCCACGCCCCCAAAATATGTAATTTTTCACCAGTCCTGACGAGTCCGCCAAATTTGGTGAGTTTTCATATATGATAAAGCCCCCAAAAGGCCACTTCAAGAGGGACTAGAATAAAAATAATAATAAAAATAATAATAATAATAAAAATAATAATAAACACTACAATTACAATAGGTCCTTGCAGCGCTTCGCTGCTTCGGGCCTAATTAAAGCTGCAAGCAGCATTGAGGCCCTCGCAGCTTAGCGCCGCTCGGACCTTATTGAGGCGACCGCGCGAGCTCCAGCTCGTCCGCTCGGTCGCCATTTCAAAGTCTCTCGTGTCTACTCCGCACCAGAGGTGCACACGCACAATAAATCTGGTTCAGATCGGATGATGTCTCACTGAGATATAACAGTTTGAATAATCTAGGGGGCACTATGGAGTTATATTTTAAACCACAAAATCAATGTGTCCACAAGGGCTCACTGATGATGCACAATAAATCTGGTTCAGATCTGATGATGTATCAGTGAGATATAACTATAGAAATAATGTAGGGGGCGCACTTGAGTTAAATGTTAGCCCACCATATCAATGTGTCCACAAGGGCTCATTGATGATACACAATAAATCTGGTTCAGATCAGATGATGTCTCACTGAGATATAACAGTTTGAGTAATCTAGGGGGCGCTCTGGAGTCATATGTTAAACCACAATATCAATGTGTCCACAATGTCTCACTGATGATACACAATAAATCTGGTTCAGATCGGATGATGTATCACTGAGATATAACTATAGAAATAATGTAGGGGGCGCACTTGAGTCAAATGTTAACCCACCTTATCAATGTGTCCACAAGGACTCACTGATGATGCACAATAAATCTGGTTCAGATCGGATGATGTCTCACTGAGATATAACAATTTGAATAATCTAGGGGGCGCTCTTGAGTCATATGTTAAACCACAATATAAATGTGTCCACAAGGTCTCACTGATGAAACATAGTAAATATCGTGCAGATCGGATAATGTATCACTGAGATATAACTGTAGTAATAATATAGGGGACGCTATGGAGTATAAATTTACATATATTATCAATGTGTGTAGAAGTGTTCACTGATGAATCACAATAAATCTCGTGCAGATCGGATAATGTATCACTGAGATATAACTGTAGTAATAATATAGGGGGCGCTATGGAGTAAAAATTTACATACCATTATCAATGTGTGTCGAAGTGTTCACTGATAAAGCACAATAAATCTCGTGCAGATCGGATAATGTATCACTAAGATATAACTGTAGTAATAATATAGGGGGCGCTATGGAGTAAAAATTTACATACCATTATCAATGTGTGTCGAAGTGTTCACTGATAAAGCACAATAAATCTCGTGCAGATTGGATAATGTATCACTGAGATATAACTGTAGTAATAATATAGGGGGCGCTATGGAGTAAAAATTTACATACCATTATCAATGTGTGTCGAAGTGTTCACTGATAAAGCACAATAAATCTCGTGCAGATCGGATAATGTATCACTAAGATATAACTGTAGTAATAATACAGGGGGCGCTATGGAGTAAAAATTTACATACCATTATCAATGTGTGTAGAAGTGTTCACTGATGAATCATAATAAATCTCGTGCAGATCGGATAATGTATCACTAAGATATAACTGTAGTAATAATATAGGGGGCGCTATGGAGTAAAAATTTACATACCATTATCAATGTGTGTCGAAGTGTTCACTGATAAAGCACAATAAATCTCGTGCAGATCGGATAATGTATCACTAAGATATAACTGTAGTAATAATATAGGGGGCGCTATGGAGTAAAACTTTACATACCATTATCAATGTGTGTCGAAGTGTTCACTGATAAAGCACAATAAATCTGGTTCAGATCGGATGATGTATCACTGAGATATAACTATAGAAGTAATGTAGGGGGCGCACTTGAGTCAAATGTTTGCCCACCATATCAATGTGTCCACAAGGGCTCACTGATGATGCACAATAAATCTGGTTCAGATCGGATGATGTATCACTGAGATATAACAGTTTGAATAATCTAGGGGGCGCTCTTGAGTCATATGTTAGCCCACCATATCAATGTGTCCACAAGGGCTCACTGATGATGCACAATAAATCTAGTTCAGATCGGATAATGTATCACTGAGATATAACTATAGAAATAATGTAGGGGGCGCACTTGAGTCAAATGTTAGCCCACCATATCAATGTGTCCACAAGGGCTCACTGATGATGCACAATAAATCTGGTTCAGATCGGATGATGTATCACTGAGATATATTTATAGAAATAATGTAGGGGGCGCACTTGAGTCAAATGTTAGCTCACTATATCAATGTGTCCACAAGGGCTCACTGATGATGCACAATAAATCTGGTTCAGATCGGATGATGTATCACTGAGATACAACAGTTTGAATAATCTAGGGGGCGCTATGGAGGGTATTTGCTAATTAGCATAAACACCTGTTCAAGGGGTGGGTAATGATCGATCATACTGATTTTGGTACTCCTCGGATCAAATCTGTGGATTTTAGAACCAAACGTATGGTGATGGCGTTATGTCTTACTTCGCCACTACGCCACGCCCACATGCTCCACCAAAAACGAACAGTATTGGAATGCTTGTTACACCAACATGTCTTCGGTCACTGGACACAATGCCACGCGGATTAGGTAAATGGGGTCCGATATGGACCGTTCAATGTAAAACTTTACACTTCCTGTTGTCAGGGGGCGTGGCTTAAGTGATGTCATGATTTGACCATACAGTTTTGCGGGGGACCGGATATGGGTCAATAACTGAAGGTTTGATGTATTAGACTTTTTTCGTGTAAGAGCTGTTAGCGTTTCGTTTTTCATGGCGAGATGTCCAACTTTGACGTCTGGCCCCGCCCCTTCAGCATTCATGAAAACGCACAATTTTGATATTGTTTGTTCCCCTGTGCCTTATGAAGAAACTGGCCAAGTTTGAACCAAATCGAGCGAAATTCATAGGAGGAGTTCGTTCAAATGCGGAGGCTGTAAACGGCCAAAAAGGGGTGAAAATTTGGTCATCGTTTCAAAATGGCCGCCTTCCCATTTATTGTACAACGTTGGTGCCAGAGGGTTTTCTGTGCATCTTGGTGAGATGGACAAGTGTACCGAATTTCATGATTCTACGTCAAAATAAGGTCAATGCGGAGGGTATTTTGAAATTTTCTAGGGGGCGCTCTTGAGCCGTTTCTGTAGCAAATTGCTAATTAGCATAAACACCTGTTCAAGGGGTGGGCAATGATCGATCATACTGATACTGGTACTCCTCAAATCAAATCTGTGGATTTTAGATCCAAACGTATGGTGATGGCGTTACGTCTTACTTCGCCATGTCGCCACGCCCACTTGCTCCACCCAAAACGAACAGTGCTGGAAAGCTTGTTACACCAACATGTCTTTAGTCACTGGACACAATGTCACGCTGATTAGGTAACACGGGTCCGATATGGACCTTTCAAAGTAAAACTTTACACTTCCTGTTGTCAGGGGGCGTGGCTTAAGTGATGTCATGATTTGACCATTCAGTAATGCAGGGGACCGGATGTGCGTCAATCACTGAAGGTTTGATGTATTAGACTCTTTTCGTGTAAGAGCTGTAAGCGTTTCGTTTTTCATGGCGAGATGTCCAACTTTGATGTCTGGCCCCGCCCCTTCAGCATTCATGAAAACGCACAATTTTGATATTGTTTGTTCCCCCGTGCCTTATGAAGAAACTGGCCAAGTTTGAACCAAATCGAGCGAAATCCCTAGGAGGAGTTCGTTCAATTGCGGAGGCTGTAAACGGCCAAAAAGGTGTAAAAATTTGGTCATCATTCCAAAATGGCCGCCTTACCATTTATCGTACAACGTTGGTGCCAGAGGGTTTTCTGTGCATCTTGGTGAGTTGGACAAGTGTACCAAATTTCACGATTCTACGTCAAACTAAGTCAATGCGGAGGGTATTTTGAAATTTTCTAGGGGGCGCTCTTGAGCCGTTTCTGTGGCGATTTTTGCCACGCCCCCAAAATATGTAATTTTTCACCAGTCCTGACGAGTCCGCCAAATTTGGTGAGTTTTCATATATGATAAAGCCCCCAAAAAGCCACTTAAAGAGGGACTAGAATAAAAATAATAATAAAAAAAATAAAAATAATAATAATAAACACTACAATTACAATAGGTCCTTGCAGCGCTTCGCTGCTTCGGGCCTAATAATAATAAACACTACAATTACAATAGGTCCTTGCAGCGCTTCGCTGCTTCGGGCCTAATAATAAACACTACAATTACAATAGGCCTTGCAGCGCTTCGCTGCTCGGGCCTAATAAACACTACAATTACAATAGGTCCTTGCAGCGCTTCGCTGCTTCGGGCCTAATTAAAGCTGCAAGCAGCATTGAGGCCCTCGCAGCTTAGCGCCGCTCGGACCTTATTGAGGCGACCGCGCGAGCTCCAGCTCGTCCGCTCGGTCGCCATTTCGAAGTCTCTCGTGTCTACTCCGCACCAGGGGTGCACACGCACAATAAATCTGGTTCAGATCGGATGATGTCTCACTGAGATATAACAGTTTGAATAATCTAGGGGGCGCTCTGGAGTCATATGTTAAACCACAATATCAATGTGTCCACAAGGGCTCACTGATGATGCACAATAAATCTGGTTCAGATCGGATGATGTATCACTGAGATATAACTATAGAAATAATGTAGGGGGCGCACTTGAGTTAAATGTTAGCCCACCATATCAATGTGTCCACAAGGGCTCACTGATGATACACAATAAATCTGGTTCAGATCGGATGATGTATCACTGAGATATAACTATAGAAATAATGTAGGGGGCGCACTTGAGTCAAATGTTAGCCCACCTTATCAATGTGTCCACAAGGACTCACTGATGATGCACAATAAATCTGGTTCAGATCGGATGATGTCTCACTGAGATATAACAGTTTGAATAATCTAGGGGGCGCTCTGGAGTCACATGTTAAACCACAATATCAATGTGTCCACAAGGTCTCACTGATGATACACGATAAATCTGGTTCAGATCGGATGATGTCTCACTGAGATATAACAGTTTGAATAATCTAGGGGGCGCTATGGAGTTATATGTTAAACCACAATATCAATGTGTCCACAAGGGCTCACTGATTATTCACAATAAATTTGGTTCAGATCGGATGATGTATCACTGAGATATAACTATAGAAATAATGTAGGGGGCGCACTTGAGTCAAATGTTAGCCCACCTTGTCAACGTGTCCACAAGGGCTCATTGATGATACACAATAAATCTGGTTCAGATCAGATGATGTCTCACTGAGATATAACAGTTTGAGTAATCTAGGGGGCGCTCTGGAGTCATATGTTAAACCACAATATCAATGTGTCCACAATGTCTCACTGATGATACACAATAAATCTGGTTCAGATCGGATGATGTATCACTGAGATATAACTATAGAAATAATGTAGGGGGCGCACTTGAGTCAAATGTTAACCCACCTTATCAATGTGTCCACAAGGACTCACTGATGATGCACAATAAATCTGGTTCAGATCGGATGATGTCTCACTGAGATATAACAGTTTGAATAATCTAGGGGGCGCTCTGGAGTTACATGTTAAACCACAATATCAATGTGTCCACAAGGGCTCACTGATGATGCACAATAAATCTGGTTCAGATCGGATGATGTATCACTGAGATATAACTATAGAAATAATGTAGGGGGCGCACTTGAGTCAAATGTTAGCCCACCATATCAATGTGTCCACAAGGGCTCACTGATGATGCACAATAAATCTGGTTCAGATCGGATGATGTATCACTGAGATATAACAGTTTGAATAATCTAGGGGGCGCTCTGGAGTCATATGTTAAACAACAATATCAATGTGTCCACAAGGGCTCACTGATTATGCACAATAAATCTGGTTCAGATCGGATGATGTATTACTGAGATATAACTGTAGAAATAATGTAGGGGGCGCACTTGAGTTAAATGTTAGCCCACCATATCAATGTGTCCACAAGGGCTCACTGATGATGCACAATAAATCTGGTTCAGATCGGATGATGTATCACTGAGATATAACTATAGAAATAATGTAGGGGGCGCACTTGAGTCAAATGTTAGCCCACCATATCAATGTGTCCACAAGGGCTCACTGATGATGCACAATAAATCTGGTTCAGATCGGATGATGTATCACTGAGATATAACAGTTTGAATAATCTAGGGGGCGCTCTGGAGTCATATGTTAAACAACAATATCAATGTGTCCACAAGGTCTCACTGATGATGCACAATAAATCTCGTGCAGATCGGATAATGTATCACTAAGATATAACTGTAGTAATAATATAGGGGGCGCTATGGAGTAAAAATTTACATACCATTATCAATGTGTGTCGAAGTGTTCACTGATAAAGCACAATAAATCTCGTGCAGATCGGATAATGTATCACTAAGATATAACTGTAGTAATAATACAGGGGGCGCTATGGAGTAAAAATTTACATACCATTATCAATGTGTGTAGAAGTGTTCACTGATGAATCATAATAAATCTCGTGCAGATCGGATAATGTATCACTAAGATATAACTGTAGTAATAATATAGGGGGCGCTATGGAGTAAAAATTTACATAACATTATCAATGTGTGTCGAAGTGTTCACTGATAAAGCATAATAAATCTCGTGCAGATCGGATAATGTATCACTAAGATATAACTGTAGTAATAATATAGGGGGCGCTATGGAGTAAAAATGTACATACCATCATCAATGTGTGTAGAAGTGTTCAGTGATGAATCACAATAAATCTCGTGCAGATCGGATAATGTATCACTAAGATATAACTGTAGTAATAATATAGGGGGCGCTATGGAGTAAAAATTTACATACCATTATCAATGTGTGTCGAAGTGTTCACTGATAAAGCACAATAAATCTCGTGCAGATCGGATAATGTATCACTGAGATATAACTGTAGTAATAATATAGGGGGCGCTATGGAGTAAAAATTTACATACCATTATCAATGTGTGTAGAAGTGTTCACTGATGAATCACAATAAATCTCGTGCAGATCGGATAATGTATCACTAAGATATAACTGTAGTAATAATATAGGGGGCGCTATGGAGTAAAAATTTACATACCATTATCAATGTGTGTCGAAGTGTTCACTGATAAAGCACAATAAATCTTGTGCAGATCGGATGATGTATCACTAAGATATAACTGTAGTAATAATATAGGGGGCGCTATGGAGTAAAAATTTACATACCATTATCAATGTGTGTCGAAGTGTTCACTGATAAAGCACAATAAATCTCGTGCAAATTGGATAATGTATCACTGAGATATAACTGTAGTAATAATATAGGGGGCGCTATGGAGTAAAAATTTACATACCATTATCAATGTGTATAGAAGTGTTCACTGATGAATCACATTAAATCTCGTGCAGATCGGATAATGTATCACTAAGATATAACTGTAATAATAATATAGGGGGCGCTATGGAGTAAAAATTTACATACATTATCAATGTGTGTCGAAGTGTTCACTGATAAAGCACAATAAATCTCGTGCAGATCGGATAATGTATCACTAAGATATAACTGTAGTAATAATACAGGGGGCGCTATGGAGTAAAAATTTACATACCATTATCAATGTGTGTAGAAGTGTTCACTGATGAATCATAATAAATCTCGTGCAGATCGGATAATGTATCACTAAGATATAACTGTAGTAATAATATAGGGGGCGCTATGGAGTAAAAATTTACATAACATTATCAATGTGTGTCGAAGTGTTCACTGATAAAGCATAATAAATCTTGTGCAGATCGGATGATGTATCACTGAGATATAACTATAGAAATAATGTAGGGGGCGCACTTGAGTCAAATGTTAGCCCACCATATCAATGTGTCCACAAGGGCTCACTGATGATGCACAATAAATCTGGTTCAGATCGGATGATGTATCACTGAGATACAACAGTTTGAATAATCTAGGGGGCGCTATGGAGGCTATTTGCTAATTAGCATAAACACCTGTTCAAGGGGTGGGTAATGATCGATCATAATGATTTTGGTACTCCTCAGATCAAATCTGTGGAGTTTAGAACCAAACGTATGGTGACGGCGTTACGTCTTACTTCGCCACGTCACCACGCCCACTTGCTCCACCCAAAACGAACAGTGCTGGAAAGCTTGTTACACCACCATGTCTTCGGTGACTGGATACAATGTCACGTTGATTAGGTAACAGGGATCCGATATGGACCGTTCAACGTAAAACTTTACACTTCCTGTTGTCAGGGGGCGTGGCTTAAGTGATGTCATGATTTGACCATACAGTTTTGCAGGGGACCGGATGTGGGTCAATCACTGAAGGTTTGATGTATTAGACAGTTTTCGTGTAAGAGCTGTAAGCGTTTCGTTTTTCATGGCGAGATGTCCAACTTTGAGGTCTGGCCCCGCCCCTTCAGCATGCATGAAAACGCACAGTTTTGATAACATTTGTTCCCCCGTGCCTTATAAAGAAACTGGCCAAGTTTGAATCAAATCGAGCGAAATCCCTAGGAGGAGTTCGTTGAAATGCAGAGGTTGTAAACGGCCAAAAATGTGTGAAAATTTGGTCATCGTTCCAAAATGGCCGCCTTACCATTTATCGTACAACATTGGTGCCAGAGGGTTTTCTGTGCATCTTGGGGAGTTGGACAAGTGTACCAAATTTCATGATTCTACGTCAAACTAAGGTCAATGCAGAGGGTATTTTGAATATTTCTAGGGGGCGCTCTTGAGCCGTTTCTGTAGCGATTTGCAAATTAGCATAAACACCTGTTCAAGGGGTGGGCAATGATCGATCATACTGATTTTGGTACTCCTCGGATCAAATCTGTGGATTTTAGAACCAAACGTAAGGTGATGGCGTTATGTCTTACTTCGCCACGTCGCCACGCCCACATGCTCCACCAAAAACGAACAGTATTGGAATGCTTGTTACACCAACATGTCTTCGGTCACTGGACACAATGCCACGCTGATTAGGTAACAGGGGTCCGATATGGACCGTTCAACGTAAAACTTTACACTTCCTGTTGTCAGGGGGCGTGGCTTAAGTGATGTCATGATTTGACCATACAGTTTTGCGGGGGACCGGATGTGGGTCAATAACTGAAGGTTTGATGTATTAGACTTTTTTCGTGTAAGAGCTGTAAGCGTTTCGTTTTTCATGGCGAGATGTCCAACTTTGACGTCTGGCCCCGCCCCTTCAGCATTCATGAAAACGCACAATTTTGATATCGTTTGTTCCCCCGTGCCTTATGAAGAAACTGGCCAAGTTTGAACCAAATCGAGCGAAATTCATAGGAGGAGTTCGTTCAAATGCGGAGGCTGTAAACGGCCAAAAAGGGGTGAAAATTTGGTCATCGTTTCAAAATGGCCGCCTTCCCATTTATTGTACAACGTTGGTGCCAGAGGGTTTTCTGTGCATCTTGGTGAGATGGACAAGTGTACCGAATTTCATGATTCTACGTCAAAATAAGGTCAATGCGGAGGGTATTTTGAAAATTTCTAGGGGGCGCTCTTGAGCCGTTTCTGTGACGATTTTTGCCACGCCCCCAAAATACGTAATTTTTCACCAGTCCTGACGAGTCCGCCAAATTTGGTGAGTTTTCGTATATGATAAAGCCTCCAAAAGGCCACTTCTTTGGGGGGAAGAAAAATAAAATAATAATAATTAAAGCTGCAAGCAGCATTGAGGCCCTCGCAGCTTAGCGCCGCTCGGACCTTATTGAGGCGACCGCGCGAGCTCCAGCTCGTCCGCTCGGTCGCCATTTCGAAGTCTCTCGTGTCTACTCCGCACCAGGGGTGCACACGCACAATAAATCTGGTTCAGATCGGATGATGTCTCACTGAGATATAACAGTTTGAATAATCTAGGGGGCGCTCTGGAGTCACATGTTAAACCACAATATCAATGTGTCCACAAGGTCTCACTGATGATACACAATAAATCTGGTTCAGATCGGATGATGTCTCACTGAGATATAACAGTTTGAATAATCTAGGGGGCGCTATGGAGTTATATGTTAAACCACATTATCAATGTGTCCACAAGGGCTCACTGATTATTCACAATAAATTTGGTTCAGATCGGATGATGTATCACTGAGATATAACTATAGAAATAATGTAGGGGGCGCACTTGAGTCAAATGTTAGCCCACCATATCAATGTGTCCACAAGGTCTCACTGATGAAACAGTAAATCTCGTGCAGATCGGATAATGTATCACTGAGATATAACTGTAGTAATAATATAGGGGGCGCTATGGAGTAAAAATTTACATACCATTATCAATGTGTGTAGAAGTGTTCACTGATGAATCACAATAAATCTCGTGCAGATCGGATAATGTATCACTAAGATATAACTGTAGTAATAATATAGGGGGCGCTATGGAGTAAAAATTTACATACCATTATCAATGTGTGTCGAAGTGTTCACTGATAAAGCACAATAAATCTCGTGCAGATCGGATAATGTATCACTGAGATATAACTGTAGTAATAATATAGGGGGCGCTATGGAGTAAAAATTTACATACCATTATCAATGTGTATAGAAGTGTTCACTGATGAATCACAATAAATCTCGTGCAGATCGGATAATGTATCACTAAGATATAACTGTAGTAATAATATAGGGGGCGCTATGGAGTAAAAATTTACATACCATTATCAATGTGTGTCGAAGTGTTCACTGATAAAGCACAATAAATCTCGTGCAGATCGGATAATGTATCACTGAGATATAACTGTAGTAATAATATAGGGGGCGCTATGGAGTAAAAATTTACATACCATTATCAATGTGTATAGAAGTGTTCACTGATGAATCACAATAAATCTCGTGCAGATCGGATAATGTATCACTAAGATATAACTGTAGTAATAATATAGGGGGCGCTATGGAGTAAAAATTTACATACCATTATCAATGTGTGTCGAAGTGTTCACTGATAAAGCACAATAAATCTCGTGCAGATCGGATAATGTATCACTAAGATATAACTGTAGTAATAATATAGGGGGCGCTATGGAGTAAAAATTTACATACCATTATCAATGTGTGTAGAAGTGTTCACTGATGAATCACAATAAATCTGGTTCAGATCGGATGATGTATCACTGAGATATAACCATAGAAATAATGTAGGGGGCGCACTTGAGTCAAATGTTAAACCACAATATCAATGTGTCCACAAGGGCTCACTGATGATGAACAATAAATCTGGTTCAGATCGGATGATGTCTCACTGAGATATAACAGTTTGAATAATCTAGGGGGCGCTCTGGAGTCATATGTTGAACCACAATATCAATGTGTCCACAAGGTCTCACTGATGATGCACAATAAATCTGGTTCAGATCGGATGATGTATCACTGAGATATAACTATAGAAGTAATGTAGGGGGCGCACTTGAGTCAAATGTTAGCCCACCATATCAATGTGTCCACAAGGGCTCACTGATGATGCACAATAAATCTGGTTCAGATCGGATGATGTATCACTGAGATACAACAGTTTGAATAATCTAGGGGGCGCTATGGAGGCTATTTGCTAATTAGCATAAACACCTGTTCAAGGGGTGGGTAATGATCGATCATAATGATTTTGGTACTCCTCAGATCAAATCTGTGGAGTTTAGAACCAAACGTATGGTGACGGCGTTACGTCTTACTTCGCCACGTCACCACGCCCACTTGCTCCACCCAAAACGAACAGTGCTGGAAAGCTTGTTACACCAACATGTCTTCGGTGACTGGATACAATGTCACGCTGATTAGGTAACAGGGATCCGATATGGACCGTTCAACGTAAAACTTTACACTTCCTGTTGTCAGGGGGCGTGGCTTAAGTGATGTCATGATTTGACTTATAAAGAAACTGGCCAAGTTTGAATCAAATCGAGCGAAATCCCTAGGAGGAGTTCGTTGAAATGCAGAGGCTGTAAACGGCCAAAAAGGGGTGAAAATTTGGTCATCGTTCCAAAATGGCCGCCTTACCATTTATCGTACAACATTGGTGCCAGAGGGTTTTCTGTGCATCTTGGTGAGTTGGACAAGTGTACCAAATTTCATGATTCTACGTCAAACTAAGGTCAATGCAGAGGGTATTTTGAATATTTCTAGGGGGCGCTCTTGAGCCGTTTCTGTAGCGATTTGCTAATTAGCATAAACACCTGTTCAAGGGGTGGGTAATGATCGATCATAATGATTTTGGTACTCCTCGGATCAAATCTGTGGATTTTAGAACCAAACGTATGGTGATGGCGTTACGTCTTACTTCGCCACGTCACCACGCCCACTTGCTCCACCCAAAACGAACAGTGCTGGAAAGCTTGTTACACCAACATGTCTTCGGTGACTGGATACAATGTCACGCTGATTAGGTAACAGGGATCCGATATGGACCGTTCAACGTAAAACTTTACACTTCCTGTTGTCAGGGGGCGTGGCTTAAGTGATGTCATGATTTGACCATACAGTTTTGCAGGGGACCGGATGTGGGTCAATCACTGAAGGTTTGATGTAATAGACAGTTTTCGTGTAAGAGCTGTAAGCGTTTCGTTTTTTATGGCGAGATGTCCAATTTTGAGGTCTGGCCCCGCCCCTTCAGCATGCATGAAAACGCACAGTTTTGATAACATTTGTTCCCCCGTGCCTTATAATGAAACTGGCCAAGTTTGAATCAAATCGAGCGAAATCCCTAGGAGGAGTTCGTTGAAATGCAGAGGCTGTAAACGGCCAAAAAGGGGTGAAAATTTGGTCATCGTTCCAAAATGGCCGCCTTACCATTTATCGTACAACATTGGTGCCAGAGGGTTTTCTGTGCATCTTGGTGAGTTGGACAAGTGTACCAAATTTCATGATTCTACGTCAAACTAAGGTCAATGCAGAGGGTATTTTGAATATTTCTAGGGGGCGCTCTTGAGCCGTTTCTGTAGCGATTTGCTAATTAGCATAAACACCTGTTCAAGGGGTGGGCAATGATCGATCATACTGATTTTGGTACTCCTCGGATCAAATCTGTGGATTTTAGAACCAAACGTAAGGTGATGGCGTTATGTCTTACTTCGCCACGTCGCCACGCCCACATGCTCCACCAAAAACGAACAGTATTGGAATGCTTGTTACACCAACATGTCTTCGGTCACTGGACACAATGCCACGCTGATTAGGTAACAGGGGTCCGATATGGACCGTTCAACGTAAAACTTTACACTTCCTGTTGTCAGGGGGCGTGGCTTAAGTGATGTCATGATTTGACCATACAGTTTTGCGGGGGACCGGATGTGGGTCAATAACTGAAGGTTTGATGTATTAGACTTTTTTCGTGTAAGAGCTGTAAGCGTTTCGTTTTTCATGGCGAGATGTCCAACTTTGACGTCTGGCCCCGCCCCTTCAGCATTCATGAAAACGCACAATTTTGATATCGTTTGTTCCCCCGTGCCTTATGAAGAAACTGGCCAAGTTTGAACCAAATCGAGCGAAATTCATAGGAGGAGTTCGTTCAAATGCGGAGGCTGTAAACGGCCAAAAAGGTGTGAAAATTTGGTCATCGTTCCAAAATGGCCGCCTTACCATTTATTGTACAACGTTGGTGCCAGAGGTTTTTCTGTGCATCTTGGTGAGTTGGACAAGTGTACCGAATTTCATGATTGTACGTCAAACTAAGGTCAATGCGGAGGGTATTTTGAAAATTTCTAGGGGGCGCTCTTGAGCCGTTTCTGTGGCTATTTTTGCCACGCCCCCAAAATACGTAATTTTTCACCAGTCCTGACGAGTCCGCCAAATTTGGTGAGTTTTCGTATATGATAAAGCCTCCAAAAGGCCACTTCTTTGGGGGGAAGAAAAAAAATAAAATAATAAAAAACAGTACAATTACAATAGGCCTTGCAGCGCTTCGCTGCTCGGGCCTAATTAAAGCTGCAAGCAGCATTGAGGCCCTCGCAGCTTAGCGCCGCTCGGACCTTATTGAGGCGACCGCGCGAGCTCCAGCTCGTCCGCTCGGTCGCCATTTCGAAGTCTCTCGTGTCTACTCCGCACCAGGGGTGCACACGCACAATAAATCTGGTTCAGATCGGATGATGTCTCACTGAGATATAACAGTTTGAATAATCTAGGGGGCGCTCTGGAGTCACATGTTAAACCACAATATCAATGTGTCCACAAGGTCTCACTGATGATACACAATAAATCTGGTTCAGATCGGATGATGTCTCACTGAGATATAACAGTTTGAATAATCTAGGGGGCGCTATGGAGTTATATGTTAAACCACATTATCAATGTGTCCACAAGGGCTCACTGATGATGAACAATAAATCTGGTTCAGATCGGATGATGTCTCACTGAGATATAACAGTTTGAATAATCTAGGGGGCGCTCTGGAGTCATATGTTGAACCACAATATCAATGTGTCCACAAGGTCTCACTGATGATGCACAATAAATCTGGTTCAGATCGGATGATGTATCACTGAGATATAACTATAGAAGTAATGTAGGGGGCGCACTTGAGTCAAATGTTAGCCCACCTTATCAATGTGTCCACAAGGGCTCACTGATGATGCACAATAAATCTGGTTCAGATCGGATGATGTATCACTGAGATATAACAGTTTGAATAATCTAGGGGGCGCTATGGAGTCTATATGCTAATTAGCATAGACACCTGTCCAAGCAGTGGGGAATGATCGATCATACTGATTTTGGTACTCCTCGGATCAAATCTGTGGATTTTAAAACCAAACGTATGGTGATGGCGTTATGTCTTACTTCGCCACGTCGCCACGCCCACATGCTCCACCAAAAACGAACAGTATTGGAGTGCTTGTTACACCAACATGTCTTCGGTCACTGGACACAATGCCATGCTGATTAGGTAACAGGGGTCCGATATGGACCGTTCAATGTAAAACTTTACACTTCCTGTTGTCAGGGGGCGTGGCTTAAGTGATGTCATGATTTGACCATACAGTTTTGCAGGGGACCGGATGTGGGTCAATCACTGAAGGTTTGATGTATTAGACAGTTTTCATGTAAGAGCTGTAAGCGTTTCGTTTTTCATGGCGAGATGTCCAACTTTGAGGTCTGGCCCCGCCCCTTCAGCATGCATGAAAACGCACAGTTTTGATAACATTTGTTCCCCCGTGCCTTATAAAGAAACTGGCCAAGTTTGAATCAAATCGAGCGAAATCCCTAGGAGGAGTTCGTTGAAATGCAGAGGCTGTAAACGGCCAAAAAGGGGTGAAAATTTGGTCATCGTTCCAAAATGGCTGCCTTACCATTTATCGTACAACATTGGTGCCAGAGGGTTTTCTGTGCATCTTGGTGAGTTGGACAAGTGTACCAAATTTCATGATTCTACGTCAAACTAAGGTCAATGCGGAGAGTATTTTTAATATTTCTAGGGGGCGCTCTTGAGCCGTTTCTGTAGCGATTTGCTAATTAGCATAAACACCTGTTCAAGGGGTGGGCAATGATCGATCATACTTATTTTGGTACTCCTCGGATCAAATCTGTGGATTTTAGAACCAAACGTATGGTGATGGCGTTATGTCTTACTTCGCCACGTCGCCACGCCCACATGCTCCACCAAAAACGAACAGTATTGGAATGCTTGTTACACCAACATGTCTTCGGTCACTGGACATAATGCCACGCTGATTAGGTAACAGGGGTCCGATATGGACCGTTCAACGTAAAACTTTACACTTCCTGTTGTCAGGGGGCGTGGCTTAAGTGATGTCATGATTTGACCATACAGTTTTGCGGGGGACCAGATGTGGGTCAATAACTGAAGGTTTGATGTATTAGACTTTTTTCGTGTAAGAGCTGTAAGCGTTTCGTTTTTCATGGCGAGATGTCCAACTTTGACGTCTGGCCCCGCCCCTTCAGCATTCATGAAAACGCACAATTTTGATATCGTTTGTTCCCCCGTGCCTTATGAAGAAACTGGCCAAGTTTGAACCAAATCGAGCGAAATTCATAGGAGGAGTTCGTTCAAATGCGGAGGCTGTAAACGGCCAAAAAGGGGTGAAAATTTGGTCATCGTTCCAAAATGGCCGCCTTCCCATTTATTGTACAACGTTGGTGCTAGAGGGTTTTCTGTACATCTTGATGAGTTGGACAAGTGTACCAAATTTCATGATTCTACGTCAAACTAAGGTCATGCGGAAGGTATTTTGAATATTTCTAGGGGGCGCTCTTGAGCCGTTTCTGTGGCGATTTTTGCCACGCCCCCAAAATACGTAATTTTTCACCAGTCCTGACGAGTCCGCCAAATTTGGTGAGTTTTCGTATATGATAAAGCCTCCAAAAGGCCACTTCTTTGGGGGGAAGAAAAATAATAATAATAATAATAATAAACACTACAATTACAATAGGTCCTTGCAGCGCTTCGCTGCTTCGGGCCTAATTAAAGCCGCAAGCGGCGTTGAGGCCCTCGCAGCTTAGCGCCGCTCGGACCTTATTGAGGCGACCGCGCGAGCTCCAGCTCGTCCGCTCGGTCGCCATTTCGAAGTCTCTCGTGTCTACTCCGCACCAGGGGTGCACACGCACAATAAATCTGGTTCAGATCGGATGATGTCTCACTGAGATATAACAGTTTGAATAATCTAGGGGGCGCTCTGGAGTCACATGTTAAACCACAATATCAATGTGTCCACAAGGTCTCACTGATGATACACAATAAATCTGGTTCAGATCGGATGATGTCTCACTGAGATATAACAGTTTGAATAATCTAGGGGGCGCTATGGAGTTATATGTTAAACCACATTATCAATGTGTCCACAAGGGCTCACTGATTATTCACAATAAATTTGGTTCAGATCGGATGATGTATCACTGAGATATAACTATAGAAATAATGTAGGGGGCGCACTTGAGTCAAATGTTAGCCCACCATATCAATGTGTCCACAAGGGCTCACTGATGATGCACAATAAATCTGGTTCAGATCGGATGATGTATCACTGAGATATAACTGTAGTAATAATATAGGGGGCGCTATGGAGTAAAAATTTACATACCATTATCAATGTGTGTCGAAGTGTTCACTGATAAAGCACAATAAATCTCGTGCAGATCGGATAATGTATCACTAAGATATAACTGTAGTAATAATACAGGGGGCGCTATGGAGTAAAAATTTACATATCATTATGAATGTGTGTAGAAGTGTTCACTGATGAATCATAATAAATCTCGTGCAGATCGGATAATGTATCACTAAGATATAACTGTAGTAATAATATAGGGGGCGCTATGGAGTAAAAATTTACATACATTATCAATGTGTGTAGAAGTGTTCACTGATGAATCATAATAAATCTCGTGCAGATCGGATAATGTATCACTAAGATATAACTGTAGTAATAATATAGGGGGCGCTATGGAGTAAAAATTTACATACCATTATCAATGTGTGTCGAAGTGTTCACTGATAATCACAATAAATCTCGTGCAGATCGGATAATGTATCACTAAGATATAACTGTAGTAATAATATAGGGGGCGCTATGGAGTAAAAATTACATAACATTATCAATGTGTGTCGAAGTGTTCACTGATAAAGCACAATAAATCTCGTGCAGATCGGATAATGTATCACTAAGATATAACTGTAGTAATAATATAGGGGGCGCTATGGAGTAAAAATTTACATACCATTATGAATGTGTGTAGAAGTGTTCACTGATGAATCATAATAAATCTCGTGCAGATCGGATAATGTATCACTAAGATATAACTGTAGTAATAATATAGGGGGCGCTATGGAGTAAAAATTTACATACCATTATCAATGTGTATAGAAGTGTTCACTAATGAATCACATTAAATCTCGTGCAGATCGGATAATGTATCACTAAGATATAACTGTAGTAATAATATAGGGGGCGCTATGGAGTAAAAATTTACATACCATTATCAATGTGTGTCGAAGTGTTCACTGATAAAGCACAATAAATCTCGTGCAGATCGGATAATGTATCACTAAGATATAACTGTAGTAATAATACAGGGGGCGCTATGGAGTAAAAATTTACATACCATTATGAATGTGTGTAGAAGCGTTCACTGATGAATCATAATAAATCTCGTGCAGATTGGATAATGTATCACTAAGATATAACTGTAGTAATAATATAGGGGGCGCTATGGAGTAAAAAATTACATAACATTATCAATGTGTGTCGAAGTGTTCACTGATAAAGCATAATAAATCTCGTGCAGATCGGATGATGTATCACTGAGATATAACTATAGAAATAATGTAGGGGGCGCACTTGAGTCAAATGTTAGCCCACCATATCAATGTGTCCACAAGGGCTCACTGATGATGCACAATAAATCTGGTTCAGATCGGATGATGTATCACTGAGATACAACAGTTTGAATAATCTAGGGGGCGCTATGGAGGCTATTTGCTAATTAGCATAAACACCTGTTCAAGGGGTGGGCAATGATCGATCATACTGATTTTGGTACTCCTCGGATCAAATCTGTGGATTTTAGATCCAAACGTATGGTGATGGCGTTACGTCTTACTTCGCCATGTCGCCACGCCCACTTGCTCCACCCAAAACGAACAGTGCTGGAAAGCTTGTTACACCAACATGTCTTTAGTCACTGGACACAATGTCACGCTGATTAGGTAACACGGGTCCGATATGGACCTTTCAAAGTAAAACTTTACACTTCCTGTTGTCAGGGGGCGTGGCTTAAGTGATGTCATGATTTGACCATACAGTTTTGCAGGGGACCGGATGTGGGTCAATAACTGAAGGTTTGATGTATTAGACTCTTTTCGTGTAAGAGCTGTAAGCGTTTCGTTTTTCATGGCGAGATGTCCAACTTTGAGGTCTGGCCCCGCCCCTTCAGCATGCATGAAAACGCACAGTTTTGATAACATTTGTTCCCCCGTGCCTTATGAAGAAACTGGCCAAGTTTGAACCAAATCGAGCGAAATTCATAGGAGGAGTTCGTTCAAATGCGGAGGCTGTAAACGGCCAAAAAGGGGTGAAAATTTGGTCATCGTTCCAAAATGGCCGCCTTACCATTTATTGTACAACATTGGTGCCAGAGGGTTTTCTGTGCATCTTGGTGAGTTGGACAAGTGTACCAAATTTCATGATTCTACGTCAAACTAAGGTCAATGCGGAGGGTATTTTGAAAATTTCTAGGGGGCGCTCTTGAGCCGTTTTCTGTGGCGATTTGCTAATTAGCATAAACACCTGTTCAAGGGGTGGGCAATGATCGATCATACTGATTTTGGTACTCCTCGGATCAAATCTGTGGATTTTAGATCCAAACGTATGGTGATGGCGTTACGTCTTACTTCGCCATGTCGCCACGCCCACTTGCTCCACCCAAAACGAACAGTGCTGGAAAGCTTGTTACACCAACATGTCTTTAGTCACTGGACACAATGTCACGCTGATTAGGTAACACGGGTCCGATATGGACCTTTCAAAGTAAAACTTTACACTTCCTGTTGTCAGGGGGCGTGGCTTAAGTGATGTCATGATTTGACCATACAGTTTTGCAGGGGACCGGATGTGGGTCAATAACTGAAGGTTTGATGTATTAGACTCTTTTCGTGTAAGAGCTGTAAGCGTTTCGTTTTTCATGGCGAGATGTCCAACTTTGACGTCTGGCCCCGCCCCTTCAGCATTCATGAAAACGCACAATTTTGATATTGTTTGTTCCCCTGTGCCTTATGAAGAAACTGGCCAAGTTTGAACCAAATCGAGCGAAATTCATAGGAGGAGTTCGTTCAAATGCGGAGGCTGTAAACGGCCAAAAAGGGGTGAAAATTTGGTCATCGTTTCAAAATGGCCGCCTTCCCATTTATTGTACAACGTTGGTGCCAGAGGGTTTTCTGTGCATCTTGGTGAGATG
>JBBPBX010044425.1:6682-27466 GCA_038048925.1 Garcialebias charrua | reverse complement strand
GCGGTATATATTTATATATATAAATACAGGTAGTCCCCGATTTACGAGATTTTCATGTTACGAGATAGTCGGAGGAACGGAACTCGCTCGTAAGTCAGGGACTACGTGTATAACAAATTATTAAAGCACATTTGCAGATACTCTAATCCTTGCTAATACCTCCTGATGTTCTCGTGACCCTGTAATTTGAGTTGAAACTCCTGTTTTTTAGCATACATTCTCCTTCATTGACTGCAGCTATTTTCCAATTTTATCCGCTTCTTACCAATACCCTTCAACGTCAAAAATGCAGCTTCTACAACAAGATAGCTAATAAGTGAACACAAATGAACCTAAACAAGAGCTAATTAATAATGTGTCAATCTCCAACAACTAATGATAAAAGTTTACATTCATAAAGTACCTTCTTTAACTTCACCTCAGTTTGACCATGACACCTCAGTCAAATGTTTTGACATTGCCATTCTCTCATTTCCACACTCATACAATGTTTTGAGTTAAATATTAAGAATTTTGTTTTAACTTAAACATTGATAAGCATGTCGAAGGCAGTGGAGTTGGGCTTACTCAAGGACACTATAGTGGACTCATCAATGCAAAGTGGGTGGTATCGTAGCAGGTCATCGTGTTCGAGCCACTCTTACCTTTGTGGTCCTTAATTGCTCTATAATTGGTCTTCAAATTGTTTTAGCTTTTCCTGAAACTGCTTTAAGTCTGGGTATAGCCATGCTGCTCCATCAATCATCTCTGATATCTCTCTGTAAATACGCTAATTTCTTGTGGTGCCGACCAGCTCTTGCTCAATCCTTGGCCAATAAAGTTAGAAATGTGTCTTTCATTGTTGGTCCACAGCACTAATTTTGGAGCTTCCATACCAGAAACTAGCAAAAACAACACACACTCAACACGTTCAGAGAGGAAACGGTGCTTCAGACGTAGTTTGCAGTTGCATTTTGCTGCATGGGTCATCCAGTGATGTAGCTCTGCTGGCTAAACAACAACTGCCGTCTACTTACGACAAAAAGGTCACATCGGCGCAGTTCGCTTGGAAACACAAAAAAGATGGTACCATTAACCAGGCTGAGTGGGGGTGGGTACTGACAGTGTTCAGGCCCTTAACTGGTGTAGTGTGATGTGGAACTATAGAGACAGTGGCAAAGCACCATTTGGTACAATACATGGTTGGAGATGCTTTAATGGCAATAAAATTCAACTTGACAAATTTCCATCATATTAGACCTTTTTTCACTTCACAGGCAGATAAAACTTATATGCATGCGATGATTGTTTCTAATATATTTTCTTTTCTTACAACCTAGTCACATACAACAGCAAATCTGCTCAAACCCATCAAGCCTCCTTTCAAAAAAAGACACAATTTTAGACCAAAGACAGGGCGGCCGTGGTGTAGTGGTAATGGCAGTCGTCCTCCGATCGGAAGGTTGGAGGTTCGAATCCCGGTTCCTCTCACCATGTGTCGTTGTGTCCCTGGGCAAGACACTTAACCCCGAGTTGCTCCCGGTAGGACTGGAAGGCGCCTTGCATGGCAGTCGCCGCTACCGGTGTATGAATGTGTGTATGAATGGGTGGATGGTTGGTATTGTAAAGCACTTTGGGGTCCCTCACAGGGGGCTGGAAAGCGCTATATAAATAAGCTCCATTTACCATTTACCATTTTATGTTCACTATCTCATGAGACTTGGACTTTGAAAATTATTAAATTTTCTGGGATTTAAGTCTTATTTTTAGGGTTTTAAATAGACTTACTCCTATAAACTCTTTTATCCAAAAGTATAAAACCAGAATAAAGACCAGGGGCCTCATGTATCAACCGTGCGTGCGCACAAAAACCTTGCGTGCGTCACTATCCACGCAAAACCCCGTATGTATCAAAACTGAACTGAACGTGAATATGTGCGCATCCAAGTACATTTCCACGCCAGCTCCAGAGCACGCGTACGCACGTTTCTGTGGTTCTTGTTCCTTTGGCGACACTTACAGGTGATTCAGAGAAACTGAAGCCCCACAGTCTGTGGTTGACTTTAAGAGCGGCTTGAAGACCTTTCTTTTCAACCGAGCATACTATACTCCTCATGATTCTACTTTTGATCTTAGCTGATACTGTTGTTGATTTTAATTGTTTTATTATTTGTTTTATTGACATTCAATTATGTTGCACCTTGTAGCACTTTGAGATTTTCATTAATGAAAAGTGCGTTATAAATTGAATTCATTATTATTATTATTATTATTATTATTATTATTATTATTATTATTATTATTATTAACTGTTCATGATGTGAAAATGATTAATATTCCCACCAAACACACATGATAACAATTATTACATCCACATGGACGCAAATAAAGGACGCGCAAAGTTGTGCAAAAAATACATTTAACAGGAACAGATTCAGCCTTATTGGAGGATATAATAAATAGTGTAACACGCAGAGCATTTATTTATAAACAGATAGAATTTTCTGATCTATGATATGGCTTATCAGCCGTTTTCAGGAATAATCCTTTTTCATTTTGGCACTGCGCTCTGGAGCACAACGCAGGAACCGTGCACAACGCGTGCAGAAGCAGCGATCAAACTGTTCCCGAGCTTTCCAGAGGGAGCTGGCAGGTCGATCGGGACTGTGCCAGTCCAGTCCACACAAAGCCGGATCATGTCCAATAGAATGGTCTCATCCATATGATTCCAAAGGCTGAGTGGTCGCGGTTTGGAGCGCGCGCACCCTCGCCGGTGTTACACGGCAGTGGAGGTGTTTAATAATCTGCGTTTATTGTAGATTTCTCCAAAATGACACGTGAAAGTACACCATATATAACTTGTAGGAGAGTAAAAGCTTCACAGACAAACAGATTGCGCACAAGGCTGTGGCGCGCGCAGCGTTTGGAGACTCCAACATCACGTCATGTCATGAAAACTCTCCACTGAGACGCACAGACTCGTTTCTTCATATCATCTATTAAATAAACAAAGATCTATGTTCTACCAAACATCTAAGTTCCTCTGTGTTTACAGTAATTATGGTAATAAACTCGTGCGCAAAGTTAATATTTTCACTCAGAATGAATGGATGAGCCGTTGCGCACCAAAGCAGGGTGCGCGCCCGCACAAATACCGACACACAATCACTCGTTCTTTGCGTGATGAACACATTTTATTACTATTCTTACTTAGGATTATTTTCCTCACTCATATTATATTAAATTCATTATTTTCCTGAATCTAGAAATCATTTCTGATCGCGCAGGGATCAAACAAACATGTCCTTCACACATGCAGGAAGTAATTTGCATCTGTTTAACATATGTAAATGAAGGCGTGTCAGGGGAGGTGTCTCACGTGCGCTCAGTTCCACGTTAATTGTGATGTACAAAAGGAATGTGCGTGGATTCCGGTGTACGCACAGTTTGATACATCTGGATTTTTTTGTGCGTACACACTTTTCTGGATTTGACCGTACAGCACTTTTCAGTAGGAAATCCACGCAAGTCTTTGTACATGAGGCCCCAGATCTCAGACTAGAGGGGACTGTGTTGTAGAACCACCAGAATATAGAAGACTGTGATAGTTATTCTATCAAATAAATAAATAAACCATGTACAGTACTCATTTATGAAACACGTCTATTTAAACTGTGTAATTTATAGAATGTGATATTCGTGTGATTTGTTGTTATGGATTGTTTTTAATTGATTGTTGTATTTGTTTTGTGCACTTATTTTATGAATTATTTTTATTGTTTTATCTGCTCCGGACAGCAGATTAAATTTAGCTATTGTGCTAATTCTGGCACATCTTCATTTGTGGAATATTGAGGGATGCGCACTGTCCTTTTAAGTAAATAAATGAATAGAAATAAACCACTTTATTAAAAAAATGTATAGCCTTCCCCAGTCGTGGCATGTGGTCTTTATTTGTGCTTCTCAAAGCTGGGGTCAGTATCCTGCTGTGGGTTGTGAGCATCAAGTCATGGCCTTTAGAGATGCTAAGAAATTTACAAAAATGTCTAAATGAATGCTAGTAGCTTATCATTGCTATAGATGGTACAACTATGAAAGCTGTGGTTATGTTCCGTTGTTGCTGTGGCTCTTTGTGTTGTTTTATTGGACTTTTAGCAATAATATACTTTAACCAGTGATCTTAAGGGCAAGTTCCTACCAAATGACATTATGCAATTAAAGTGGGCTTTTGCTTTTGATTATTGACTGGGCGTTTGTGTAATAAATAATGCTACAAGATAAATTTTTCAACCACAATATATCAGATTAAGCAAATCGTTATCCAAGACCTGACGTGCTCTACTTTCATAAACTGTCCAGATATGTAAAATGATAGAACTTCAAACAAATGCACTTACATTTTGTTCAAAAACAAAGCCTGTAGTTGGTTGAAGCCCTGGTCATGCGGCTGTATTTAGAATTTTAAGAACATCTCTTTCATAACTCTTCATGATACACCAATATAGGTGCACTTGAATTCTGAGGATTCAACCTACCATCCTCTCTGCACACGGCCAGCTGAGCCGAAGCACTTGAAAGAGGAGTCAGGATGGGTTGAGTGAAGGTTATAGTTGGCAGTAAGTGCAGTGGTTGTATCATTAAACAGTACCTATCGTAAGTGTCATCACCTGAAGAGAATCTGGTGGGTGAGGGCTGGAAGCCTGCAGCAGGGTGCACTGAAAATATGTTTGTGTTGCTACTTGTCTGCAACCAGCATCACATGCATGTAGTTTAACATAATCATAAATCATGAGAGAATAAAGAACATAAAAACTGACAAATGCAAAACAAAACCTTGACTTTTATCATCATGACCTTTACTAACCTGTAGTTTCAAAATAAAACAACCAGCGACATTTTGTTTAAGAAATTATGTTTGCCATATGTGTTAAAATAAAAGCATTGCAACACATTTTTAATTGAAAACAACTGTGAAGAAATGCTCAGTAACGATCAAAGTTCACGCTCAATAATCCAGGTAGAAAATCCAACAAAGTTCAGTCAGGTCATCTGGATGGTTTCTTTTTTGTTGTTGTTGAGACGTTTCGTTCTTCATCCAATAGACTTCATCAATCTGAGGAGCAACACATAAGCAAACTCAGTCCGACAAGCAGCACACTCCCATAGTGGACCAACCAGTTTGCTGGTGATAAAATGGTTTCTGGGGCCTGTCCTCTCCCCCGTCAAGAGGGCGGGCCCCAGAAAGTGAGTGTGCTGCTTGTGGGACTGAGTTTGTTTGTGTGTGGTTCCTTGGATTGATGAAGTCCTTTGGATGAAGGACGAAATGTCTCAACAACCAAAAAACAAACCGTCCAGATGACCTGACTGAACTTTGCTGGATTTTCTACCTGCATTATTGAGCATGAACTTTGATGTTTTGAACCACTTTGGCTATGGCCTACTCAGAGGAGTCGAAAGGGGAGAGGGCGGGCCCCAGAAACCATCTTATCACCAGCAAACTGATTGGTCCACTATGGGAGTGTGCTGCTTGTCGGACCAAGGTTTTTGTGGCTCCTCGGACTGTAGAAGTCATTTGGATGAAAGATGTAATGTCTCAACAATAAAAATAAAAAAAAGAAACCATCCAAATAAAAAAAAGAAACCATCCAAATAAAAAAAAGAAACCATCCAAATAAAAAAAAGAAACCATCCAAATAAAAAAAAAGAAACCATCCAAATAAAAAAAAAGAAACCATCCAAATGACCTGACTGAAGTTCGTTGGACTCAGTAACGGTGTCATCACTCGCAGCTTCTTGAAACAGTGAATCTTGGCAGATTTAAACTAAAACATTAAGTTTTTTTTAAACTAAGTTCAAGTTTTTTAAATATCTACCCTCTCCTTTCAATTCACGCACATCACTGAGTTAATTATTCCTACTGACATGTGCCTCAGGCAATCTAAAGATATTTGACACTTCATTATGGTTTGTTCTAGCTTGTACTGGGCCTGAAGGAAATCAATAAGCAGACATTGATCGCTACATAACTGTGTTACCGTAGGTAGACCTTTTTCACACATCACTGTAAAAACATTAGCTTTATACAGTACAGTGTTTGTTTGTGTCTTGGTCACGCACGGATTTCACATCATTTGCTCTAAAAACACTCAACCACTTTACTGTCAAGAGTGTAAAACTATCAGCATTCATGTTTGGCACTGAGCGGTAGTTTAATTAGTATGTCTGAGTGCCTGGTGTAATTAAAAAAAAAAGGATTTGTTCCTGGAAGTTATTGCGTGGCTTGTGACCAAATTCAACATTATTTTTTTCTCCACCAGAGTATTTAATGATAATGCCTAAAATTATCTGGCATGTTGAAATATCAGAGAATCCAAGGGAACAGAGGGGACATTAAAAAGGGATTTACTGAAAGACTAGATTCTTAAACAGCAAAGTTTAGGTGTAAAGGAAATTTAGCATTGCTCTAAATTCAGAATGATGTGATCAGTTCATTACAGCATTGGGGAATTTTTTCTTATGTTAGCTCCTGATTGTAACTCTATATAAACAAAACACGAAAGACCCAATATTTGTTTTATTTTGAAAGACTTAATAAATTACAGATACTACTCAACCTTCATTCAGTATGCATAAAAGGCCAAAGTACAGTGACAAAACTGCAAGGCAAACATGTCGGATATAAACAAACCCTTCTCAATACAAACTGCACAAACATGCACAAGCTGCTGTTTTCCATAAACCACACTCCCTCCGACACACCAAATCATTATGACAGTGACTGCTCATCCCTCCGGCTCCCTCGTTGTCAAAGCTGGCCCAGATTCCAACAGATTATAAAAATGACATCATCAAGTGTTGTTTGTTTGTGGGCTAATGCATACATGTCTCTGCTGTACTGTATTCCCTGCTGCGCTCAGTATTTGCGAGTGTGTTTCAAAGCTCTCAAACGGGCGGATTCAAATTTGGCTCAAGGTAACAAATGAGTTTGGTCTTTTGGCACTTACACCCCAAAGATGATTTATCACACACATATATAAAAGCATCACAGACATGACAAAGTGAATTTCTTGTGCAGCTCACTGAACTTGCATAGCCACATATTATACAGCACTGTGCAGAAGTCAGTCTTCAATTCGTTATACAGTATTTAGCTTCCCAGTTTAGCCAGAGTTTCTAGCAATCTTTTTTCAAATGGTCTTGATCAAACTTTCCGAAGGTTTTACTTATTTATTTGACTTTGGCAGTTTTTTTTTTCTCCACTCATTTTCAGTTTGTTTCCAGAGCCGTGATATTATTGTTTGTTAAATCATTTAACTCTGACCTGTGATTCATTCTGTGGCATAAGAAGGGCTCCTAAACTAAAGGGATGCACCCTGATGCATGCTCAATAATCCAGGTAGAAAAATCTAAAAAAAGTTAAGTCTGGTCCTCTGGACATTCAAAAAACAAAACAAAACAAAGCAAAAAAAACAACTGAGGTTTCGGCTGTCATCAGCCAACTGGTTGATCCACTGTGGGAGGGTGCTATTTATAAGACTGAGCTGAATACAGCATCTCAGACTGAGGAAGTCTTTCGAACGAAAGACAAAACATTTCTACAGTTTTTTTTTGCTTTGTTTTGTTTTGTTTTTTTGAATGTCCAGAGGACCAGGCTTAACTTTTTTAGATAAAGGGATGCACCATTTGTTTTGATATATAAGACACGTTTAAGCAACAAAACTAGTTTATATTTAATTTTTAAGCACTTTGCAGCGGCTGGGTAACAAAACCTATTTTGTTCCTATTTCTTCAGTAACATTTAAGAAAATAAATAACAGTTTAATAAACAGAAATTTGCATATGAGGTCTAAGAAAATCATTTCCCAAAAGCCATTAGCTACAAAGTCACATTCAGCAGGTGATTAACGAAAAGGATAAAGCATCTTTCAAGTCGTTGCTGGACTTTTACCACTCAATTTGTAAAAACACCCCCATCATTTTTATTATCTCTTTATCTGCTGCAGATAATTCTGTTTTCTTTTGTCCTCCGCTTGTCCACTTTTATTATAAAAAAAAAAAAAAAACACTGCAAAACATGCTATCATAGTCAGGTACAAGAACTGAACAGAAAATGATTGAAACAGAAAATCCTTTAAAGAACTTCAGACTGCCTGAAATCCTTCAGAGCACTTCAAAAGATTACCGTACTTTCCGGCTGAAAAGTCGCACCACCCTATATGTCGCATTAGTCCAGTTATGTCCAATAAAGTGGAAAAATCCATAAACGTGTCGCACCTCCGTATACATTGCATCTATTATGTGTCACTGCTGATGCGTCGCGTATGTTACGAGTTAGCGGTGACAACACGGAAATGTGGGCCGGTGTTTTGTCCAAAATGGATTGGCTGCGAAATGGCCACAGGAGCGTGCACGGTAGGACTTTAACAAGATTAATACTTAAAAAGAATTATTTGTTTGCTGAAAATTATAGCAAAGATGTGTCTGAGCTGAACTTTTCCTTAATAAATGCACGTACTGGTCAAATCAGCTGAATTAAAAAAAATAGTTTCGCTACGTCAGTGCTGCGAAGCGTGCACGCGCAGTGAGCGGATACGCTTCATTTCTTTAAAATTTAACAAGATATACACCTTAAAAAATATATTTGTTTGCTGACATTATAGCAAAAGTGTTTCTGAGCTGAACTTTTCCTTTAAAAAATTAACATAATGTTCAAATCAGCTGGATTTAAATTGTTTAGCTTTGACGTCTTCCAAACGTGCGTGCGCTGCGAAAATAAATAATAAATAAATCGATTTATAAATTAATCGAATTTTAGCTCAAACATCTCCTAAAGCTAATCATTTGTAAATGTCCATCCAGTGATTACTTTATGTAAGTTTCATCAAAATTTGTCCTGTGGTTCTTGAGCTATTTTGCTAACAGTCAAACACTGAGGTAACAGTAGTTCAGAGCTCCAGAGAGCAGGAGGCCGTGCTGCAACAGAGTGAGTCTGACCAGATGAGTCTGCTGTTGGACACATGAGCTGGGAACGGTCGGTGGACCCTAGCGGCCGAAAGTGGTACTGCTCCATTTTTTTTCGTCAAATGAATGGAAATGGTCATATCTCAGCCAAAAAATGGTCTTAAAAATAGGGGAAAAAATCCCTAAATATGTTACTTCGCCGTATAAGTCGCAGGACATGAAAATTAGTTTAAAAAACTGCGACTTATAGGCCTGAAAATACGGTACAAGAAAGTTTGGCCATATGAAGAAACGAGGTGTGTTAAAATAATTTGCATTATATTTTGTGCTTTTTTTTTAACTAGTCCAGCCGCTACCATCATGTTATGAAGCATGAATTAAAAGCTTCAGTATTTCAGTTTACTGCACACTATCACAGCTGCTGCAACATGGAACACTAAAGCATTCATAAAGCTTTTACAAGTGTGTCAACAAGTTTATGAAGCACCAGACAACAGCTTCTCTTCAGATACACTCTCTTTCCACCTGTGCTCACACCGAGTGTTCACATATTTTGGGGGGGAATCATTAAATCTAAGGCGCACAATTCTTGATTATATGGCATCCGTGTAGCTCAACCGAAGCAGCTCAAATTACTGATAATTACAGATGATGGAGAGTGTGAGAAAGCTTGTATAGTGGAATCATGAAAGCATATTCTCATATTGTTTAGAAATATATAAATATACCCTGGCTCATCCCTTTTTTCCACAGCAAAAGGCTGGTGATGTCCCTGACTAAGCCATTTGCTGCTGCTTTTGCACTTGTTTTTCTGGCAGAAGCACAGAGATTTTAGTGTCCTCACCAAAGCCAGTATTTCATGCTTTCGACATGAAGGATTTCACTCTCTGTCTTTTGGCAACCTGGAATTCATTCAAGGAGAAAAAGAACAGTTTCCTCTTTTTGACAACCTGCTCTTTATGATACAAACATGTGTCTGTCAATAAACTGGATATATCCCATTACAAAGAGGAACAATGAAATGAATGGGTAAGCTCCCTGATCAACAATCGTGACGAAAAAGATGTTTGCGTTTATTCTCTAATTGTTTTTCTTTTTTTGATGTGCCAAACACAAATATAGGGCAAGAATTTTGGAGGAGGAAGACAGAGCTTTTTAAACAAGGAAATGACAACTGAAAAGATCAGACGAGGAAGAAGCCCAATAAAAGATGTGTCAGCAGTTTGTCTCAATCTTGTACAGTAGGTGAGAGGTTTGATTTGTCTCATCTGTGTGACTTCAGACAAAATCCGTTTGTAAAACTTAGGCATCGCACAAACTCAGCCAGACATCCTTCTGACATAAAGGGTTAACAAAAATACAGGGAGCCAAAGAAAACTAATAATAATAATAATAATAATGAATTCAATTTATAACGCACTTTTCATTAGTGAAAATCTCAAAGTGCTACACACATTGAATGCTACACACATTCATACACCGGTAGCGGCAGACTACCATGCAAGGTGCTTTCCAGTCCTAACTAGACACTAAAGTAAAACAAATATCTTTCTATCTTCCAAAAAAAGGGCAAAAAATTATGGCAAGTGCTCTGAAAAACATCAGTTTTTCAATGAATACATCTATGCATTATCTTTACTCGCTTCTTCCTTCTCAGGTGGGTCACTGATGCCCATAGCTAGCAGTCACTGTGCAAGAGGTGGGAGACACCATGGACAGGTAGCAAATCCATTACAGGGACACATGGACACAAACGAGACAATCAACCATTCACTCTCTCACTCACACCTAGGAGCAATTTAGAGTTACCAATCCGCCTAACATGCACGTTTTTGGTCTGTGGGAGGAAACCAGAGAAAACCCACGCATGCACAGGGAGAACATACAAACTCCATCCAAAAAGGTCTCTGGCTGGGATTCAATCCAGTGACCTTCTCGCTGAGAGGCAGCAGCTCTACCAACTGCACCACTGTGCCGCCACATTGATAGTAAAAAGTTCAGAAAACTAAATATTTTATTACTTTATCTACCTTTCTGTTTAAATTATTGCTGAAATTGATACCAACTATAGTGCTGCATGAAATTACGAAAATGTGAATCTGGATTGTTAAATATTGTTATGAAGATACAGTATTGTTAACAAGAAACACATATTTTTCTCACTACTCTTTTTTGATTTTGTCATAACAATGCTCAAATGTCATGTATAGCAAATTGACAGTGGTGGGTCCATCTGACGGCCAAATACAGTAAATCATTGCACTGATGTTGCTATAACAAATAATTGTTGATATACTTTGCAGCCCTACTAAGAACCCCATAGTTTTGAACATTGTTTGACAGCTAACAATATATATTTTTATTTTGTAAGATGTTGTTGCAAGCACCAGAAACGGGGAGTTGAAACAGAAAATGAAGCTAAATGAAGCCTGAATCTCTCGGCAGGCCCTGAACTTGTGTTTATTGTGCTTGTCAGAGAAACTTGAACCTCAAATCCTGCTGCTCTGCAAATTTAATTAATCTGGAAATGCATATTTGCATTTCAATTTGTGTGTACGCGTGTGCATGTGTGTTTGTTTGAGTGGGTGGAAACAGAGTTCAGCACCACAGATGAAAGTGCACAGTGATATTATGTGTGAAGCACGCAACGCTGTCCATGGTGCTGAAGTCATTCATGCAAGCTGTTCGGTTGCTCTGTCAGTGACATTCATTCATCTTTTACACTTTTTTCTTTCTCAAACACTCACACATGCCATCAGTTAGATTAAAAAATTTAAAAAAAATGAAAATGACATCCCTCCAAATCTGTTTTTTCCAAGTTCCATTCAAAAGTCACTTTCACATATTTGTAGAGTATTGCTAATGGAAATGGTGTGTCCCTGAAAACCGGAGTGGTGACCTGAAAAAGTGGCAACCAATAAACAGGACGAGAAGCAGGCTAATTCCACCACAGCCCCGTCACCCGGCCCACAGGGCCAGGATGATGCCTGACCTCCAGCTGTCTGTTCAGTTTGTGCTCAATCAGCAAATAACTCTCCTTGTCGCACATGTGCAAAGATCTGCAGCACATGCAACCTTTTACTCCCCACTAATTAAATTATTACTAAATTTCAATAAAAGCCTCTTTGTCATAAATGATGTCAAGAGATGAAACGGACACATTCATTTTCCTAGTACTTTATTTGCAGGTGAAAATTTGGGAGAAAGCATTATTTCCTCTCACTTGGTTGGCAGAAACGTTTAAGCTTGTGAAGAGCCACATGGAGGATTTCTAAAGCAATAACATAAAGTGGAGGTTTATACACTTTGGGATCACAGTCACTTAGAGAAGTGGGTTCTGATGTGTAAAACAAAAGGTGTGCAAGCATAAAAGAACACGACTGATTTAATAAAACATGCAGTATGTATTAAATAATTTCCAAGATCTCTGCTGATTCAAATGGTGCCAAAGCAAGGAGCAAAAAACAAAAATGGATACAACCCACACTTTCTTTTTCCCCTCAGTGAGTAATGACTCACACATGAACAAAAATTGTTACAACTCCCTCTCATTGTGTTCTGTTACGTAGTCTGAGCCATTTCCAAGTCTGTTTCATGCTGTGCTAAATAAAAGGTAAGAAAATGGCCTCCTGTTAGAGTAGAAATACAAGCTTAATACATCTGTCTTTGCTGCATGGGGAAAAAAACAAACAATAGAGAGGCAATCTAGATGATTGCCCTAAATAGGATGATGTCCTTCAGCATCTATCATGGGTGCTTATTAGATTGAGAAGAGGGTTTTCCCCACTTATATTCTCCTTCTCTCCCACCTCCTTCTATGCCTTGGCATCAGTCATGTTTTGGCTTTGTACCAAATTTTCATTCCCTCTCTCCTCTCCCTCCATTAAATACTCCTTTCTTTTAAACTATCTTTCACTAAATGTGAAACGTGTAGGTTTAACTTTACACCACAGAAAGAATTGTAATTACAGTGCATCCAGGAGGAATTCACTTTATCCAAATTTTATGTCACAGTCTCATTACAAAATGGAATAAACTCATATTTTTTTCTACTTAAGTTTTACACATAACACTCCATAAAGCAATATGTCAATGTCAATGTCAATTTTATTTTTATAGCACATAAAAACAACCGAAGCCGACCAAAGTGCTTTACAGTTAAAACAAATAAAAATAACAGAGTAAAATGCATCTAGTGCCACTAAAACATAATAAAGTTAACACAACAACAATAAAATCTGCTCAAAATTTGTTCTCAGACTCTGCGAGGATCAAATGCCAAGTAAAACAGATGAGTCTTGAGCAAAGATTTAAAAGTCTCAACAGTCTGAGCGGTCTTTAAATTCTCAGGTAAATGACATTCCCAGAGTTGTCCTGAAGCCAATCCTTTGATATCATAAAATCAAAAAAAGGCGTTCAATACAAGATCAACTGGACTTTATTTACAAATAAAGTCCAGTTGATCTTGTATTGAACGCCTTTTTGATTTTATCATGTCCTGGACGACTGAGAATCTTCACCAGCACTTTGATATCATAGTTGTGAGCTTTGGGTTGTTGTCCTGCTGAAAGATGAACCGTCATCACAGTCTGAGGTCAAGAGCGCTCTGAAGCAGGATACTGTTTTTTTTTTTTTCATCCAGGATGGCTCTGTTAGGGAATTTTATCTAACAGACTCCTGGATGTTTCCCTCTATCCTGACTAGTCTGTCAGTTCCTGCAACTGAAAAACATACCCACAGCATGACGCTGCCACCACCATGCTTCTTGGATGTGTGATGAGTGGTGCCTGGTTTCCTCCAAACATGATGTTTGACATTCACACTAAAGAGTTCGATCTTTGTCTCATCCGTCCAGAGGATTGTGTTTCTCATGGTCTGAGAGTCCTCCAGGTGGGCTACCATGTGCCGTTTTTTTAAGGAGTGGATTTTTCTGGCCACTCTACCATGCAGGCCTGATTGGTGGATTGTTGCAGAGATGGTTGTTCTTTTGGAAGGCACTCCTCCCTCCACAGAGAAACGCTGGAGCTCTGACAGAGTGACCATCAGGTTCTTTGTCACCTCCCTGACTAAGGCTCTTCTCCCCCAGTCCCTCAGTTTAGACAGCTGGCCGGCTTTAGGAAAAGTCCTGGTGGTTCCAAACTTCTTCCATTTATAGATGATGGAAATGTGCTTGTTGGGATTTTCAAAGTAACCAAAGTTTTTCTGTACCATTCCCTAAAAATGAGTCCTCAACACAATCTTGCCTCAGAGGTCTACAGTTAGTTCCTTTTACGTCATGCTTGGTGTTCGTGCTCTGACATGAACTAACTGTGGGACCGTAGGCAGGTGTGTCTGATAGAGAATTTCAACATTGATCATTTAAACTTATTACTTTAATGTACTCTGACAAAATCATTACCCAGCTTACTTCAATCAAAGTTCTCTGTTTGCATCAACACTTTATCTGAGAAGTACGAACATGTTGTTTTTCCTGGATGCAGAACAAACAAGTCCTTAAGTTTTTCTCATGATTAGACAATGTTTTGATACGATGTTCTCGTTTGAACAGAATCATGACTTCTCGTCCGTTTTATCTATGAACTGACTTGTGTTACTCATCAACTCCGCCTCTATCTTCAATAAAAAGGCACGGACAAGCGGATCAAATCGGACTTTGCTGGCAACATGTTTGAAACCTAGTTTCAAAGGTGCATTGAAAGCAATTTCCCCTTTGCAAAGTTTGTGATCAGCGTTGAACTCATTTCTTGTCTCTTTTGTGTGGTTTATTAAGGTGAAGGTGTTTAAAATTTCTATCAGTGTCCTTTCCGAATCAAGTCCAAACAACTGAAATTACCACAGGTGCACTCAATTTAAGCTGCAGAAACATTTAAGGTTAATAAGTGGAAACAGGACGCACCTAGGGAGTGGTGGCACAGAGGTTAGAAAAGGTGGGCCTGTGATCGGAAGATCGCTGGTTCAACTCCCGGTACAGACAACATCAAGATGTGGGTGGGACTGGTGAAACACCCACACCTGTCTCCACCCTCATTTGCCCCACTCTGGACCCTTGAGCAAGAGCCTTAACTCCAACCATCTGCTCCCCCGGGCACCCTAGAGACCAGCTCTCTGCTCTACACAGAAGGCTGTGGTAGCTCAGTGACCTGTGGTTGTGTGAGGAAGGGCATCCAGCGTAAAAACAATTGCCACGTCTTTGTGCAACTCAGTTCTCTGTGGCAAAAACTGAAGAAGGGAGCAGCCGAAAGAAGAAAAACAAGTGGAAACAGGATGCGCATGAGCTCAATCCTGAGATTCATTGCAAAGGCTGTGAATACAGATATACCGTACATGTGATTTCTTATTATTTTGTTTTCTTTTTGAATAAATTTGCTGACATTTCCAAAATACAGTTTTAAAGTTGTCACTATGGGGTGTTGTGTGAACAACTTGATAAAATAGTTTATTCTATTTTGGAAGTAGGTAGTAACATAACAAAATGTGGGTAAAGAGAAGTGCTGTGGATACTTTCCAGACATACTACATTGTACACCACATTGTTTACCACATTGTTTACTCTTTTTGTGGACTCTTGTAATGTTTTATGCAAAGTCCCAGAAACAGTGCAGATAATAATCCGTTTGTTTGCTGGCTTTTGAAAGCACAAACAGATCTGGAACATTTGGTTTTACAAATGAAGAGATAATCTGGAAATTAATGCAAGCATGGCATGTGGTGTTGAGCTATATATTGTAGTGTCTAATGCAGACAATACCAACAGGGTGTTAAAATGAAGCAAAGTGGATAAAATTAACCTAGATGTTTTTTTTTGCTCTGCAAAGATTAATCATGTTCTACCTATGATTTGATGGTTCACAAATAAACAAATGGCAAACAAGACCAAAGTCACACAGTTGTCAAAGCTGTTCCTCGTCATGAATCATACCAGCATGAAACCAAACATCATCGTTTCAAAGCTCATCTGCCATCAATGTCACCAACTGAATGCCATGTTTGGTTCTCCTCTCACTTGTTTTTGTGCAAAAACAACCCCGAGCACTAGCACAGAGCATCCACACACGACACAGATATACAATCACCATCTGTCGTGCTGCAACCTCCCCAAGCTCGCTTTCTCGTTGTTCCACTGGGATCCATGCTCACTAATGATTCCTTAACTTTGTTACCTCCTCATTATGGCAGTTATATGTGCCAAAGCTACATTTCACCACTTTGTAACGGAGCAGCGTCGTGCACACGTCTGCCCAACAGTTGTACTGATTCACTGCGCAGTGACGTAAAGACCAGTGAGACCGTGTGGCATCCACCTGCTCGCTCAAGTTCCCCCCGTCATTATGTCCATCTGCCTTGTCCACTTTCACATCTGATGAGATGGCCATAATAATTACAAACCATAAGCTTACAGAAACACACGACGTTTAAACTGTAATTTCCCATCTAACAGTTTTTTTTTTCTTCGTGTGGAACTGTGTCAAATCAGTTCATGCTGACGAGGGAATAAAAACAGTACAATAGAATCAAATGAAAACTATTCAATTTTAGCAATTCATTTGATTCATTTAGGTCAATTTGTCCTCTGGTAGTGTAAGCCCGTATAGCAGCATAAGAAGCCAACCCTGACTGTAGGATTTATCAAAAAGGAAAGTTTTAAGCCAGGTCTTAAAACTGGACAATGTGTCAGCCTTACGGACAGAAACTAGAAGTTGGTTCCACAAGAGCGCATGATGCTTGATGAGCGTGAGGAGCATAAAAGGCTGCAGAAGGCATTCAGCCAGTGCTGGAGCATTACCTGCCAACAGTAGTCTTGTTCTAGCCTTTACTTTCAGGTAGTCCTCGACTTACGACGGTCTCAAGTTACGATGCTTCGACTTTACGAACGCGTTCCCATTGAAAAGCATTGTTTGAGTTACGCGGTTTATGCGCCTTTACACCAGAAAATACGGTACCGAAACTCAGCGGAAATTTACAGGAGGGAAGGGGGAGCTTGGCGCGCGCTCAGTGGAAACTTACAGGATGGAGAGGGGAGCTTGACGCGCTCAGTGGAGCAGGAGACCTCATTGTTTGGGACAGGCTGACCGGAACAGAGGGGCTAATATGCTAACAGACCTTACTGTAAAACTCTGGACCGCTGGACCACGCACAGAGACCTTATTGTTTGGAGCGGAGGTTTACGAGGCAGAGAGGCGACAGCTGAGCATCGAGCCAACATGCTAGCAACGAGCTAACATGCTAACAGACGTTGCTGTAAACGCTGTGGACCGCATGAAGCTGCAGGACCAGCTCCCAGTAAGAAATTAACTCTTTTTATCCCCTTCTTTATGGCTCCGAATGTATGTGTTTTTTGATAATTTTGTAGGGTAATGTGTTAGGATAGGCTAAGTGCTTGGTAAAAATATGGTACTGTACGTATGAGGTGCCATTTGGACGTATTTGGACGTATTTTTTGACTTACGACGATTTTCGTGTTACGAACGGGCGTAGGAACGGAACTCGTTCGTAAGTCGGGTACCACCTGTATTAATGATTTGTATTTCTCTCCATGCCTCCAATGAGTTACCCTTGATGTACTCCTGTTTTCTGAATTCTCCTCTGTGCCTCATCAGCTGCCTCCACACCTTCATACCACTTGCCTAACGCCTGCCATCGTCCAGACATACACCTCCTTCACCTGGAACCATTCGGGTCAGCTCTCCCCACATCTGACCCTAACCCCCATCATAAGGAAGATAAGCAATAACATTATCACACTTGACCACAAGATTCATAATCAGCTCTTTGCTCTTCAGGGTTCCAGTCTCCTCCCTGGCTTATTGCATCATTTATCACTTGTAAATAAACGCTGTAAATTCATTCTGAGTCTTGGTCTTTTTATCCCCATTGGTACATATATCTGGGTATAGCTGCAACTGTTACACAACTTAGCAAAGAACACATTAAACATTAAATAAAAACTAAATCAAGGGGGCTTTAAACCTTTGCACGACACTCAAAGTAAGGATTTAAAATCCAGAAAGAGACATTTTGGGGATGTTCCTGCTGGACAGTTTCTTCTTCTACTGAGATAGAATATCATAACTTGATCAAGTCAAATCTGGGCTGTTAAATACATTTTCAGGAGCTTATTGGAAGATCTGCGAAAGCAGTCAGTGGTAATTTACATAAGCAGAATGATTCATCTATGGCTGCAGGGTTTTCTGTGACTGCAGCCAGAGTTTTTCATTGTTTTAAGCTGCTATGGATGTTTATGTCAACTCACATTTAAAACTCTGAAGAGGGTAAAGGGGCACTCAGGAAAAAAAAAACGAGCAAATGTTGATCTCAGTCTGCTCTCAGCTCCTATTTGCAGCTGAGGTGATGCACCAAGTAATGAGAGTGGTGAGAATATTAGATTTGAGAGGGACAGAGCGAGTATGGTGAAGTTGGAGAAAAGCTGGACTACTGGTACAGACACTGATGGTGACCTTTGAACCAAGAGATGTGCAGTTGGTCTTTCGAGCAGATAATCCTCGGAAAAGCTGGTTTTACAGACTTAGCAACATTCTCCCCCCACTCACAGCCAAAAGTAGTGCTCCACATACATAACTATTGTTTGTCTAAATAAAATACTGTATGTCACAACCAAGCCATAACTATTACTAAATGTTTAAGTGATAGCAGAGGTGTTATAAATATGTCTTAGCAGTAGAAAATAGGCAAAGGATGTATTAATTTCACAAGATACATCGAGGATACAGTTTTATCACATTGTCTTGTGCTTCTTTTGCTCAGCCAGCTCTTGTTCTCCTGCCTGCGTTGCCTCCTCATTCACTGGCCCTTGTGCCTGATTTAGCCAGCGCCTTGGGCCAGCAGCATCTAGTGGTGGTATAGAGGCCCATGTAAATGTCACCATCTCAGAAGCTGTGCTCTGTAGAGCGTGAAATGAAATCTGGCAGAGTTTTAGGGCCCTGCCTCTCCCTCACATGGATATTCAGCTCATAGATGCTGTATGAAGCTCCAGTGACGGCTATGATTACATCAACGCCCGCCTCCTTATCCTTTCACTTTGATAGTATTATGTCTTACAGTGCACATGCAATAGGACCTTCCTTATAATAAGGGACATGCCTAAGCTTCATACCTAACCTCCGTCATCATGTTCCGGAAATTCTAGGAGTAGATTGGCTGATATTCCAAAAACAGAAGATGATAGAAGAACGGCAAATGCTGTAAGCTGGCGCGGAAGGAAGATGGGCACTTAGACATTCAACTGAAGGAAATGACAGGAAAACTGCTAAAACTAGTCTTTTTTTGTTGTTGTTGTAGGTATAACATCCTATAAAATTCAGTTTTAAGTTAGTTTTGGTCAAAGCTTGAAAGAGCAGCTGTTTTCTTTCCACACCTCAATGTGCGTGAGAAAAATCCTACATACAAAATGTATTTATTCTGTTTATTTCATCAAAAACACAAAACTTAAAATTATTTTGAACATTTTGAGGCAAATTTGCTTCATTTAGTCTGGAAAACAAATGATAAACTGGCCCTCCTTTTTGTACAAAGTTCCTCAAACAGGAATGAGCGCAACGTGTACACAAATTCCTTTTACAATATTTATACTTCAAAGAAACAGTTACAGCAATAAACTCAATTATGAGAGGAAATCAAAACGTGATGAGGTTTTAATACTTTCCTTAAGTCTTACCATCACAGTTCTTCCAAAAATGTCAGTATTTACTTCAAACGTTACAACCAAAGCTCACAAACCGTTCAAAGAACCATTCATACTTTTGGCACTAATAAAGATTCTTGGCCCAGATGTGTTAAAAAAAAATCTAACTTGTGAAACTTCAAAATACAGATGAATGCAGAAAACAGGATATATCTCTCAGTGTACCTTCTTGTTTTATAATGAAAATAAAAGCTTCATTTACTCAAAAACACAATTAATAATAAACTTTTAAAAGGAAAAATGTGGAATGTTAAACCAACATCATTATTCTCCATGGCAACAAATTACTGATGCATATTCCTTAAATGAGTTTAAACAGGGAAAAAAAACTACTTTAAACTGAAGTTATAAAATCCTCAATCTCCTATATTTAGCTTGCTTCCAGTCTCATATTATTTTAATATCCAAACAAATATTCACTTAAAAGGATATTTCCTAGGATTAATCCCAAGATAAATATTTCTTGTTATTGTTCAAATAGTCATTTTAAAGAATATTTGGTACCACTTTACAACAAGGCTCTCCTTATAGATGGCTAAGAGATATTGTACATTATTAATTCCTCCATAAACAAATCATTAATAACTGCTTATTATGTATTAATTAAGGGTGACAGAGACAAAACTGACCAGTTTGTTGCCAAATAGTGAACCAAATCTGTATATATTTAATCTATACAGTAGTCATTATATTAAACATTTCACACTAAGTTACTACCTTGTAAACACAATAAGCATTTGTAAACCTTTTATTTTAGCATATAATATTGTACTTTATCACTGCATTATAACTAATATATTATATCCTTAAAAAAAAGGTTTACAAATGCTTATTGTGCTTACAAGGTAGTAACTTAGTGTGAAATGTTTAATATAATAATTCTAGATGAAATATATGGGTGAACAGATTTGACTCACTAATTGGCAAGAAACTGCTCAGTTTAGTTCTTGCCCTTAATTAATGCATAATAAGCAGTTGTTAACGATTTATGAAGTGTTTATCGAATAATTAATAACATCTATAAACTATTTATTAGCCATCTATAAGGGAAGCCTTATTGTAAAGTGGTACCAAATATTTTTGTTTTAATGTAAGACGGGAAACTGTAAAGCAAACTTTGTTTAAATTAATAAAAATGACGTTGA
>JBBPBX010044424.1:12195-27466 GCA_038048925.1 Garcialebias charrua | reverse complement strand
TTCATTGAAATCACCGCCTAAAATTATAAATGAACCCTGGTATTTCTTTTGGAGATCTTTTATTCTTTCTGTTACGTCATTAAATAATATGCGGTTGGAAGAATGTGAATTAAATCCATATAAATTGCAAATAATAAAGTTAGTATTATCTTGTTTAATTATTAATATTATCCATCTACCATCATCAGAAGGCACTGCTTCTAGAACATCCCCCTTAAATTTGTGTAAAAGAATTAATACCCCTGCTGAATGATTAGTCCCATGACTAAAATAAGCTGTGTTTCCCCATTGTGATTTCCAAAATTTAGTGTCTAATTCACAGGAATGAGTTTCTTGAAGTAAAATTAAATCTGACTCCATTCTTCTGCTAAATAAAAAAACTGCTTTTCTTTTAGTTACGTCCCTAATACCTCTGACATTCAAAGAAATGATGTTAAGAGAATTAAACATGAAAACACAAAAACAAACAAACAAACAAAATTATATACTGTATAAGATGTGCTGAAGATTCACCAAGAACTGCAGGTTTCAGTCAGTGTGCTGCAAAATGTGACAGAGAGTCGTTCCAACAAGCGGTGGGAACACATCCAACTTGTTCCACTCGATAGAACATGCTGAGAGTCAGAAGATGAAGCACGATAAAAGTTTGAGCCAACGTGTCCCTGAAACAACACCCCCAGCTGTATCAAAAGAGAAACACATGCAGCAAAGCATGGGTTAGAAGATTATGTTGCTTAAAGTTAAAACTATGAATATAAATAAAGATAAAGTGTTATGTATTGTCATCACTGTATGTTCCCCTACAAAGGCAAAATTGGCTCACTGCTTTCAACCCATCCACCACCAGGTGGAGCAGTGGGCAGCTATGGAAAGTGCCCAGGGAGCAACTGGTGATAAGATGTCCTGCTCAGCGACACTACGAGATGTGCAATGACCGGGGATCGAACCCTTGACAAAGTTGTGAGTTTTATGCTTATTTGACAGCAATTTTTTTTTAAATTGAAGGCTAAATACAAATAAATTGTGAACTTTATTTATAACTTTACTTCAAGTACAACAACTTAAAATAAACACAGAAGAACATTAAACATATAAAAAAGAAGAAAAAAGGAGCAAAAATAAAAATAAAACAAAAATACAGAGATAAATAAATGTGAGTTACAGAGATAAATATGTGAGAGGAGTCTTTCGTCTTGATACCAAACAGGACGCCTCCTGGTGGTGGCTGCTGGTTGTACAGTATATTTCTTGTTTTTGACTTTTTGTTATTTGAGTCTGAGATCGATTCAAGATACAGTTTTACATCCATTACAAAGAGATCAAAAAAAGCGTTTCCTATGCATTATTTTACTTTTATGGATGTGAAACAAGATCAAATTTATAATAAATACTGTGTGAGAGGAGTCTTTCGTCTTGAAATCAAGATACCAAACAGGACGCTCCAGGTTCCTTTTGTTTGTGTAGTGATGACTCCCCCTGGTGGTTTTTTTTATTTTTTTTATTTTTTTATAGAATAAACAAGTACAAAAAAAAACTTACAATGTCAAACATGGCTCGAGACTTAAGGCATGCATAGCACTAAAAGAGAATAAAGGCACATAAACAAAAACAATAATGAGTTTTGGGCAGCTTACAACAGAAATTCGTTACAGATTGTTTTAGTTTTTAAAGCTTTTGCATTAGTACAATACTTTAAAGTAGATAAGTAAGAGGAAATATAATTAGAAAACACTATAAATCTAGGTTTTAGCAAGGAGAATTTACAGCTGTGGATGTAAAATTTGGCTAAGAGTAGTATTAAATTTACAACAAAAACTTTCTCACTTGAAATATTTGGACAAAAGAAACCAAACAGTATAGTTTTAGCATCAAATGGTAGGTCAATTTCTAACTTTCTATTTACATACATGAAAATGTCTTTCCAGAACAGCTGAGTATGAGAACAGTCCCAGAAGAGATGGATGATGGTCTCCTCAGAGCTGTGGCAGAGTGAACACATTGGGTCTACGTTTGGACGGTACTTGGAGATTATATAGTTTACAGGATAACATTTATGCAGAATCTTTAGGGACACTTCTCGAATCTTATTAGTTATAAAGTATTTTCTAGGTAACAACCAAACATCTTTCCAACAGATATCATTAAATAAATTATCCCAGAAGAATATAGAAGCAGGTTTACTAATGCTGTCTCTAATTATTAATTCTCTAATACATTTGTTATTAGTTTTTTCACTTAAAAAAGGGTCAGAGTTACCAATGAATAATTCTTCAGTTAAATAGTTTGTGCTGTTTTGTACAGGATTTGACATCAACATTTTCACACCAGATGGAATTGCATCAAAGACAATTGCAAATTCTTTTGGTAGTACTGGAAAGTTATACGTTGTTAAAAATTCACTGTAAGAGTAAGTGTTGCCGTCTTTGTTGAATAACTGATGTACATGAACTATTCCTCTGTCAAACCAATTTTTAAAGAAAATAGATTTATGTTTAAAACAAATGTCTTTGTTATTCCAGATATAGTATTTGTGTGGAGAGAAATTGTGTTTGTGAACCAGAGTCCAGCACAAAAACAGCTGTTTGTGGAAATTGGAGAGTTTGATCGGGATTTTGTCAATGTTGTAATTACACCTTAAAATAAAAGACAAACCACCCAATGCTTCAAATACATGTGTTGAAATGAAGTTCCACAAAGAGTTTGGATTTAAGAGATATCTTTTGATCCATTTAATTTTAAAGGAGGAGTTTAGAGTCTGTAAGTCTAATACATTAAACCCACCAGAGCACAGCTTATTTATCATAACATTTTTTCGGATTAGATGAACCTTTTTTTTCCAAATAAAATCAAACAATGTTTTATCCACTTTTGAAATGATGTCCTTGGGAACCTCAAGGGCAGAGGTCGCATACACCAAACTGGAGAGACCTTCAGCCTTAGAAAGTAATACACGACCGGAGATGGATAAATCTCTCTGTACCCATAAATTGAATTTTTTATTAATTACAGTAACAAGGGGATTAAAGTTATCACTTAATCTTTGGTCCTCCTCTTTTATAATATAGATACCAAGATATTTAACTTTGTGTTTTACTGGGATTCCTGAGATCTCTGTGTCATGACATGTTTTAATAGGGAGTAACTCACATTTAGATAAGTTAAGGTTGAGACCTGAGGCTGCAGAAAATTCACCAAGCAGCTCAACAGCACACTTTACTTGAGAGCAATCTTTTAGAAATAGAGTTGTGTCATCTGCCAGTTGGCTCAGACATATTTCTCTACCAGCAATCTGAATACCTTTTATGCAGCTGTTTTTAATGAAATGTGCTAAAATCTCCATAGGAAGAAGAAACAAAAATGGAGAAATTGGACAACCTTGTCTAATTCCACGCTCAACATTAAATCTGCCAGAGGTTCCATGAGCTAGTTTAATTGAGCTATTGCCTCCAGCATAAAGGGTGCGTACTGATTTCTTAAAGTGCTCTAATTCCACGCTCAACGTTAAATCTGCCAGAGGTTCCATGAGCTAGTTTAATTGAGCTATTGCCTCCAGCATAAAGGGTGCGCACTGATTTCTTAAAGTGCTCACCAAAACCGAACAGATCCAAAGTTTTAAATAAAAAATCATGTTCCAGTGAGTCAAACGCTTTATGGAAGTCAAGAAAGAGAATAAAACTGTTTTCAGATATTAAATCTGCGTAGTCTAATAAATCTAAGATAAGCCTTATATTATCAATTATGTGTCTTCCCGCCATAAAACCATTTTGAGTTTCCCCAATAACATCATGAAGTACTTTTTTCAGTTTATTTGCTAAACATAATGCTAAAATTTTATAATCATTATTTAATAATGTGATGGGGCGCCAGTTATCTAAAACTAATACATCTTTTTGTGGTTTTGGGATGAGTGTAATTAAGCCTTGGCATAGAGTGGACGGTAATTGTTCTTTATCTATACTTTCTCTAAAAACATTCAGCAAAAAGGGAGCAAGTTCTTCCGTGAATAGTTTGTAAAATTCAGAAGTTAGCCCATCAGTACCTGGAGATTTATTTAATTTAAGTTTTTTAATAGCCTCTGAGATTTCTGTAAGCGTAATGGGAGAGTCACAAATTGATTTTTTTCTGTTTAGCGAGCTCCGCCTCGCCCAACGGAAGCTGGTGACGCGCTGCGTCGACCCGCCTATTTGTGTCGTCATTTCCAGGTGCACTTTGGGTGACGAGCAGTTCAGAACAGACGGAGAAGTCAGCATTTTTATGGTGAAATACCACTTCTAAAATTGTTCTGTACACAAACAATAACTCCTGTTTATTTTAAATAAAATTTTACAGAGGTACAGACAAACATTTTGCTTATTTTAAATACAGAAGAATTTAAAATAGCAAACAAAAGTGCACTTCTCACTCCAGATACATTCTCTTGGAGCAGAATTAAACAGGATCAGCTAAATTTTAGTGTTAACTGTGCATTTATTTGAGATCTTTAAATAGGTGTTTGAGTGAAAGACGAAAGAAAAATTAAGCGTGGTTTAATAGTAATTGTTTTAAAAGATAAGTCTATTAAGTTAATAAGGCCACAAAGGCTTTAACTTAGAACTTTTTTCATTGAAGGTAAAACCTAAAATAAATAAAAGGTGCTGAATGAATAAAAGGCTTGTTTATAGATTACAAGGATAAAACCAGAAAGCTGTTTTAGCGTAGTAACTCAACGCTAAGAAAACATTTATTTGCATACACTATAATAAATACCATCTTATTGATTCAAACAAAATCAAAACAGAACAATGGCAGAAAAAGAAGAAGTGGATAAGGATTCTAGTCTGAGGGATCTGGTCACAGATTTAGACCCAAAGCCGGGTCCTCCTGAATCAAATCCTGAATCGGACGAAGAGTCTGATGCAGAGTCTAACAAAGTGTCTGATGCAGAGTCTGACAAAGAGTCTGACAAAGAGTCAGATACAGGGCTAGTGGATCCAGATCCTAAGGGTCCGAATCAAAAGCCTGGAAAACATAAGCCAGACAGTATTGATGTGGTTTTAGGGCAGCTTGCTAAAATATTCACAGATTATGGTAAAAAGGTGCCTGAATTGACTCCACTGACATTAAACGCTGAACTGTCAACAATGGCAAAAAGTGGCTCAAAAAAGGAAGCAAAAAAGGTCAGTATGGCGCGTTTAGCAAAGCTGGCCCTGTTACTAAAGGCCAGGTTGGACCAGGAAGTCAGAGTGAATTCAGACCTAGAGCACGATCTGAAGCATGCACAAAGAGCGCGCAAGGCGGATAAGTCAGCATTCAATGTTGACTTACAACTAGCTCAAAGTGAAACTGAGAAGCTGCAGGAGGAGGTTCAGTCACTAAAACAGTCTCAGACGAACGATGCTGCTCAACTGGTTCACAAACAAAAACAGGCTGAGATTGATCGTTTAACTAAAAGTTTACAGGATGCAAATGAGACCCGTGATGAACTCATGAAATGCCAAGGTCATACTTTAAAGTTATACAATGAGACCACACAGAAAAATCTCAGGATTCAGGCACGACATGATGCGGTCATTCTTGAAAAAGATGAACTCTACAGTCGGTGTTGTGAATTACAACGCGAATGTACAGACAACCGCGCAGAATTAAAAGAGTGCAGGGAGAAGCTGGCCTCAACTGAATACAAATTAACACGGGAAAAGAAAAAACCAACAGGGTAAATGACACAGAAAGGGATTCATTGGAGCTCCCCAAAGAACAAGAACCCCTCTCAATTTCTTCTCAGATCGAACAGGTGGTCGCCCAAGCCGACACCCTGAAAACTGATGGAGAAAGGGACAGACTACGTCAAGTTCTCTTAAAGTTTGAGAAATCATTTTCAACCGACTCAATGGATTGTGGGTTGACCACGCTCCACTCAGTGAGCATCCCAACCCCGCCCGAAGCTCCACCCACATTTGTCAGACAGTACAAGATTCCTCTGGCAGCGCATCAACCTATCAGGGAAATCCTTGATAACCTTCTAAAGAATGGTATCATCAGATACTGTAACAGCACTTACTCTGCGCCTTTGTGGCCAGTGTTAAAACCAAATGGTAAGTGGAGACTCACAATTGATTACAGAAAGCTAAACAAACAAGTCCCCTTATCACGGTGGCCGATGACCCAGCTCCAACAGGAACTGCCCAAGGTCACCAATGGTAAGTACTTCTCGACCCTCGACGTCGCCTCTGGTTTTTGGACCATCCCTGTGCGTGCCGAGGACCAATACAAACTAGCTTTCACCTTCGGTGGCCGACAATACACTTTTACCAGGTGTCCCTTTGGCTACGCTAACTCACCTGCAGAGTTCAACATCTTCTTGAACAAAGCATGTCCAGACGCCCATGAGCGTGGGACACTGATCTACGTGGACGATGTCCTTCTGAGGCAGCCAACACTGGACTCACATTTGGCTGAGATCGACCACGTTCTGAGTCAGCTGACAACTGCTGGTGCTAAAATATCACTGTCTAAATGTCAATGGTGCAGAACCAAGGTGGACTACGTTGGCCTACTCGTAGGTCCGGACGGAGTACAACCACAGTTGACTCGCACCCAAGGCCTTGACGATCTCAAAGTCCCCACCAATCTCAAAGAACTACAAAGTTTTCTTGGCGTGTGTAACTACTCGAACCAGTTCATAGAAAACTATGCAGACCTTGCAAAGCCACTGACTGAACTCCTAAAGAAAGACGTTCCATTTGTCTGGACTGACAAACAGCAACAGGCAATGGAAGATCTTATAAACAGGATCAAGTCAGCCCCATGTTTAGTGTACCCAGACTACAACAAAGAGTTTTACTTGGAAGTGGGCTTCTCAGCTCATTGCATAAGTGCAGGTCTGTACCAAATACACGACAGAGACAAACGTGTAGTAGCCTACGCCAGCAAGACGATGGCAGGCCCCGAGTTGAGATTCTCAGACTGTGAGAAAGCTCTACTGACCACAGTGTGGGCAGTAAAACATTTCTCCAGCTACATTGGTGGACAGAAAATCATTGTGGAAACACAACACCAGCCAGTGACTTTTCTTAACAGTGAACGCATCAGAGATGGTGTGGTGACAAACTCACGTGTTGCAACGTGGCTCATGGCGCTTCAAAGTTTTAACCTAGACATACGTTATGGTCAAAACAAGAAGTCTCATCTGGGGACGGACTTGGCAATCTGCCAGAAGTGTACACAAGATGTACCAGCCACCCAGCCGCCGGTTGAGGAAAAAACCCCAGTAACTGAAGACCCGAATCACCACTTCTTTGATGACAATATCTGCAAAGATATGACAACATTGTACGTGGATGGATCTTCATTCCTCCGCGACAAAATCTGTAGGGCAGGTGTTGGAGGAGTTCTCCTCCAAGACCAAGAACAGATAACTTTCAGCTACAAATTAGGCTCTCAGACTTCTCAGTACGCTGAGATTGCAGGAATCCTAATAGCTCTCCAGATGGTAGTAGAACGCTCCATCAAGACGCTAGTCATCTGCACTGACTCTAACTATGCTCGTTTAAGTTTCGCTTGTCACCTCGCTGTGTGGAAACTGAATGGTTTCCTAACAAGCGACAGGAAAGTGGTCAAACACAAAGAGCTTTTCATGGCATGTGATCACTTGGTGACATCACACGACTTACAGATCTACTGGAAGAAGGTTCCAGGGCATTCTAGAGTCCCAGGCGATGACAAGCACTACAATGACATTGCAGATTCCTTAGCCAAGGAAGGAGCCGACGAAGGTCCTCTATGGTCCTTCGACCCCTCCTGGTTAATCGAGACTCTGCCAACACAACCTTCAGTCAGGGTTATGGCAGTCACACGTGCACAGGCCGCAACCAGACCTGCTGACAACGCAGTCTCTGTACGACCCGCACTGACTGACCCAGACATCATCCAACTACAGAAGTCGGATCCTGCTATCAACTCCATGATACTGTACCTGACTGATCCGAACAAAAATAGTCCGTCTAAAGACGACCTGGATTCCGATCCAGACCTTAAGGTCCTCTATCAGCTGCGCAAACAGCTAAAACTAATCAAGGGCATCTTAACTTTCGCTCATGGACCAACGTCCTCACCTGTGTTCGTGGTTCCCCATGACCAAAGGGGGGTGATGTTAGTTCATGCCCATGATCTCCCGTCCGCAGGACACAAAGGAGATAAAGCCACGCTGACGGCATTAAAACAAATTGCCTATTGGCCTGGAATGAAAAAGGATGTCAAGGACTACATTGAAGGGTGCGTGGTCTGTGGCCAGTTTCAGCCAACCAGACCACTTCACAGAGCACCACTGCAAAGCAGAGGCATTGCATTCCCATGGTCTGACCTCCAGATCGACTGGGTTGGACCACTCACTAAGAGCTCTAGAGGAAATAAATATTTTCTCACGGTAACTTGTGCATTTACCAAATGGGTAGAATGCCTACCAGCTCCCAACGACACAGCACAAACCACTGCTATGTTGTTAATGAATCATATATTTTCAAGGTTTGGACTTCCCCTTCGGGTGAACTCAGACCAAGGTACACACTTCACAGGTGAAGTGATGAAAGAACTGTGGAAGACGCTAGGCGTCAAGGCTAACTTTCATGTCGGCTACCACCCACAGGCTTCAGGCCAAGTAGAGAGAGCAAACAGAACTGTGGTGAGTATTTTGAAGAAATACGTGGCTGCAAACCACAAGGACTGGGATGTGAAACTCCCTCTGGTCCTCATGGCCATAAGAGCCACTCCACACACATCAACTGGCATCTCTCCCTTCGAGATGATGACCGGTCGACAAATGACTCTCCCTCTACACCTGTTGTACCAACCAGGCGACGCCGCCATGGCGACAGCCTACACTACACAACAATACATGAAAGATTTGAATGTACACCTCAGAAACACTTTTGCTTTCGCCCAGAAAAACCTGGAAAAATCCGCTGAAGGACGCAAGGCGTACTACGACCAGAAGGCCTCTCATAATGAACTCCAAGTGGGAGACAGAGTCTGGTACTATACGTTCGCTCCAGCAACCGGGAAAGGAGGGTCCGAGACCGGAACTCTCGCCCGCAAACTGATGCCCAGGTGGACTGGACCTCATCTGATAACAGACAAAGTGTCCTCAGTCGTCTACGAAATCAAAATCAGCAAAGGCCGCAAAGAGCCAATTGCTAAATGGGTACATCGAAATCAGATCAAACCTTACAAGGCGTTCAATGACTCCACAAAAGACAAAGATCTCACAAACTCACCGACTTCATGGGATAATAAGGTCGTACAAACACAAGTTAGTAAATAAACTAATCAGGTTTAAACTACCGTATTCTCCACCCTATAAGTCGCATTGTCCAATTTGAACTTAGAAACGCTAAGCCTAAAACCCACAACAAAAAACTAACCTTAACAACCGTTTAAATCCACGAGATTTAATTTGACCTCGGTCATAAAGTTGAGACCTGTTTTTCTTGTGTGTTGCACTTTGGAATCTGACGACAAGAGTGTGTCGAAGCAGTGAAACGTTGTTTCCTTGTTGTTTAGTCATTCTTGTTGTCATAAGTTGAGATATTGTTTGGTTCTGAACACTCCCAGCCAAAAAGGTTTTGTATTAACATTGGTTAATGAATGATATGGATTTAACTATGCCAACATGCAGTTCGTTTTGTTAAATCTCAATCGTCGAAGAGTCAATGTAGTTTAAAGCTACTCAAGGTACCATAAACTACACTGGCCTCACAATTTCTAAATTGAACCGATTCGATCGTTTCTATTTTAGATTACCTATTCATTTTGATGAGTCTCGCCATAGACTTCAAAATTTATTAGGAATACCAAATCTTGCGTCGTTCGTCTAAAAGACAACAGACATTTAGACCAAACTATATTTCATTTCTATTTTAGTTTAACCTAAACTAAGTAATGAATGGAGGAATAGTTTGGAATTAGAGGCCTTCGTTACAGAAGCCCTCCAAAATTTTATAGGTACAAATCCCTATATCTAATTTTACAGAATTGATCCACCCCTTAATTGGTAATTGTAGCTGATCTAAACCATGATAGCTTACATACCAGGTGCATATAGGTAGGCTAATGTAAAATCCCAATCATAAGCCCACCTAAAAAACCACATAATTGCATGACACATAGAACCAGAGTGGCACTGACTGGAAACCAACCAGCCAACAACCTTCGATGTGGGGACCTGCAGCTCCAACGCTTGGTCTTCAGCCTTCGTCCAAGGGTCGCCTCCTCTGCGTCAATCGAGGGATTCCCTCTGCATGCTGATTATGAAAACAATTGTTGCTGATCAATCAACAAAACTAATCGTTGTGGAATTACCGCTGTGGATTATAAGACTTTGCTTTCCAAAGGATCACAGACTTTGTTTTCCAAGAGTTAACAGACTTTGTTTTCCAAAGGATTAAAAGCTTTTCGCAATGGGATTACCTCCGAACAGTATGGAATTTCCAAAAACTTTATGGGATTATAATTTTTGATTTTTCTTTTCCACTTACTGGATTGCTTCAAGATCAAAGACAGTTCAAGGTTTCCTTTCGTGTTGGACCCCATCCCCAAGGACTGGCGATGGCTTCCAAAAGGGGGGAGATGTAGTGGACCTACCCAGGGTCAAACTAAGGTTTTTGAACTGTCCAGTGATGACCTTTACTGACCTCTCAGTAAAGCAAGACATTTACCACAAAATCATTCCATTAGTTGTAATCTGAGAATATAGTCATCAAAAGAGACTATTTCTATCTTTGATTTTATTCTAATGTGATCAAAAGAATAACTTTTGTCATTTTCATGATATATGTTATATGCTGTTATTCTTTAAATGTGAAACATCAATGTGTCATTTCTGCAAGTGAAAAGGTGTCAAAGTTCAGCTAACATGTCAAACTGTGCTTTTCAGATTTGTTTTAGAAGTGGTAAGACGCTAATCCAAGTGTTTCTCCTCTTGGAGTCTATGAGTCTGTCTTTTCCTAAACATTTCTCTCTGCTGCTAGTTGTGGCCTTGTACTCTGATAACACAAGTGAACGGCTCAACTGGTCCTGTCGGACCAATGGGGAAGAAACAAGTCGCTCTCCTCTCAGAGCTGGTACTAAGTTCTAAGCTGTTGCTGAAACGCTTCAGAGTTTCTGGGAGCTTCAAAGACATGAAGACGTCCCAAAGAGCTGGATGAATGCCTGTCACCCGCCAAGGACGGTCATTCAGCTAAGGATTGTATAACATGCTGTTATGAATCCACTTCGAATGAGCGTAAGCTCAAACTTTGTTATTCCTTCCTGGAATAAATTATCTTGAGCAAAAAAGCCACGACTGCCACGGCTTCTGCCGACGAAAGCGAGTATCACCGACACCGACAAGGTAAACACATGTGGAATCCAGCTTGGACTTGCGGGACCGACGACTCGTCAGTCCAAAGCTGATCACAGCTCTTTACCAGAACCGAGGCGGACGTCTTAAGGTAAAGGAGCCGCTGTTTGCTTGCTGGAGGTGTGATGATATCTTAGCTGGACGCGTATGGAAGAGTGTCATCTGGTTTCATAAGTGCAAGATAAACTTCCTCTCTCAACCTCTCAATTCTCCTTAAATCTTTCCTCCTCTCCTTTCCCTAAATTCTAAGCTGGAAACTATTTTAAGCTAAAGAGCCCACAGACTAAATATGTTAACATCCAGTATTGAAGTCTGTTGTGTTGAATTTAAGTGTGCTGACGTATTAAATTGAAAGAAAGTGAAATCATATCAATCAAGTGTAATGGTGTTAATTTAGTGATTTATTTTAAATAAATGGTAGTGTCGCCTGGCATACCAACTAAGTTAACGTGTCCATTGTCACTCTATAGCTCTGTTTATTTATCCATCATAAAGATCACAGAAATATTGGGTAAACTGAAAAAGAAAAGAATCCGTGAAATTACTATTCAATCTGAATAAGTAAGTTAATTAAGGATAAAGAGGTCAGCTTAATACTGACCCCTGTTAAAATCCTTTAGTTACATCTGGGTGACACTATATGTGTTTAAGGACACAATATACTATCTCCCTCATGTTTCCTACACAAGCAAACACGTGACATGTCCGTGCCTCAGGGAGACGCGCCGACAGAATCTAACGAAGGGGGGGCCACGTCAGATGCCCACAGGCAACCACAGGCTTCACACGTTCACAAAAGCAATTATGTTCAGGCTGTTGTGTGTTTAAACAAATCAGAGCTGAATCAGATTCCTCTTCCTGTTATTCGAAGGGAATTGGGCTCTCTATCACCAAACAATTTAAAGTCTGCCAAGCACAAAGAATCATCTCCACGTTCTCACGTTGCAGCTGTCCCTTTATTATTAATGAGTGACACGCAATGTCCAAGCAGTGATCCCGCAGCACGTGACCTTTCTCACTGTGCTGGTTCAGCTCTGCTCTTAAACAATATCCCCCAACGGGTGAAACACAGACCCTGGACAGTTTGTCTGGTTCCAACGCTCTGTTAAGGCCAAGGACCAATAAACAGGATGCATCCAGGAAACAGATTGGGGTCAGAAGATCTGCTCGTTTACAAAACTCGCAGCTTCTCAGTCCCATGACCCGAAACAAGGAGAGAGAAAACAGACATTCTGCTCCACTTCTGTCTAATAAAGACGACAGGTTACATCTGCCCTCGATCACTCTTGGTCAGAGCAGCCTGGTAGCACATCAACAAAAAGGCCTTCTCCCAAACTTGGTTGACCTCCAAGGGGTCACGGCTTCCAGGGCCCCTGGAGGGGAACTGGATACACCAACTGCTCTTCTTCAGGGTCAAACTATGTCACCAGAAGAAGTAGTCTCGCCACTTAGGCTGAGAGCTGTTAAATATTTCAGCTTGTTGGCAGAAAAAAACAAGCTGATGGCGTCAGGCCTGCCAGAAAATGTGGTAAAAACCAAAATGCTCGTGCTATGTCAACACAGTCTCTATACGCACAGAAGTGGTGCATTTTTGAAGCTTGGTGCACAAAAAGAAATATTATTTCTTACTCATGCGACCTGGCTCAGCTCCTGATTTTCCTTCAGGACTTACTAGAAAAGGTCATTCTTTCTCAATGATTAAAGTTTTCCTATAAGCTATTTCAGCCTGTCACGAAGGTTGTGGACACAGGACACCTGGTGCGTATCCCATCATAAAAAGATTTATGATGGACGTGCTTAGGACAAAACCACCCAGCAGGATCCTGACCCCTGGTTAGGATCTTAGCCTGGTCTTGGGGACTCTCTGTGATCCTCTATTTGAGCCACTGAGCGAGGTTAAGACAGACTTGTTATATTATAAAACCGTTCTACTCTTGGCACTTTGCTTGGCGAAACACGTGAGTGACCTCCATGCATTGTCTGTACATCCAATGTGTACCAGATTCGTCTCTGACGGGTCAAAGGTCACCCTAAGGCCTAATCCCGCATACATCCCCAAGGTCTTGACTTTGAACCATAGGAGTCTAGACTTTGATCTCTCCTCCTTCCCACCTGTTCTTGTCCTCACTCAGGAACAGGAAAGGCTGAAGGCTCTCTGCCCCGTGAGAGCTTTACGCACTTACATGCAGAGAACAGCTGAATGGAGAAAAACAAATCAACTGTTCGTGTGCTTTGCAGCACCTGCTACCGGAAAGGCCCTATCAAAACAACGCCTTTCACATTGGGTGACTGAGGCCATTAAAAGGGCGTACAGTAGCAAAGGTCAACAGGTGCCCTCTGGAGTGCACGCTCACTCGACTAGGGGCTTGGCCACTTCGTGGTCATTGTTCAAGGGGGTACCAGTTGCAGACATTTGTGCTACTGCGAACTGGAGCTCATTAAACACTTTTGCAAAGCATTACAGTTTGGATATTACTGCGTGTGACGTCACTCAGGCTGTTCTTTCTAACACACAGTAGAAAGTAGCCTTGAGATGCCTGTTGGTCAAGGCCAGACATTCACACTAGCATGCATTTTACTGAGCTAAAAAAGCTAAGTCTGGTCCTCTGGACATTCAAAAAACAAAACAAACCAAAGCAAAAAAAATGTAGAAACGTTTCGTCTTTCGTCCGAAAGACTTCCTCAGTCTGAGTTGCTGTGTTCAGCTCAGTCTTATAAATAGCACCCTCCCACAGTGTTGCACAACCAGTTGGCTGATGACAGCCTGAAACCAGTTGCTCACATGATCAAGGAGGGCCATCAGCCTAACAATGGATCATTAGCACCCTGATGGTTGTTTGCTATTCACAGAGGGCTGAGTGATACTAGCAATAACAGCATTGTAAGAGGGGGACAGTTGAACCCGGAGGCCTCCACCCCTGTTTAATGATGGACGGTTTCTTTTCACAAAGATGGCCTCCTTTACTCCTCTCTCAAACCATCGTTCCTCTCTATCAAGGATGTGAACATCTTCATCCTTGAAAGAGTGACCGCTGGCGTGGAGATGAGTGTAGACTGCAGAGTCCTGACCTGATGATGTTGATCTTCTGTGCTGGGCCATCCTTTTGGCCAGTGGCTGTTTAGTTTCCCCGATATAAGACTGATCACAGCCCTCCTGACACTGAACAGCATACACAATATTACTCTGTTTGTGCCGGGGGACTGGATCTTTGGGACAAAGACTGGTTCATCCCAAAGATCCAGTCCCCCGGCACAAACAGAGTAATATTGTGTATGCTGTTCAGTGTCAGGAGGGCTGTGATCAGTCTTATATCGGGGAAACTAAACAGCCACTGGCCAAAAGGATGGCCCAGCACAGAAGATCAACATCATCAGGTCAGGACTCTGCAGTCTACACTCATCTCCAGGCCAGCGGTCACTCTTTCAAGGATGAAGATGTTCACATCCTTGATAGAGAGGAACGATGGTTTGAGAGAGGAGTAAAGGAGGCCATCTTTGTGAAAAGAAACCGTCCATCATTAAACAGGGGTGGAGGCCTCCGGGTTCAACTGTCTCCCTCTTACAATGCTGTTATTGCTAGTATCACTCAGCCCTCTGTGAATAGCAAACAACCATCAGGGTGCTAATGATCCATTGTTAGGCTGATGGCCCTCCTTGATCATGTGAGCAACTGGTTTCAGGCTGTCATCAGCCAACTGGTTGTGCAACACTGTGGGAGGGTGCTATTTATAAGACTGAGCTGAACACAGCAACTCAGACTGAGGAAGTCTTTCGGACGAAAGACGAAACGTTTCTACATTTTTTTTTGCTTTGTTTTGTTTTATTTTTTGAATGTCCAGAGGACCAGACTTAGCTTTTTTAGATTTTTCTACCTGGATTATTGAGCATGCATCAGAGTAT
>JBBPBX010044424.1:0-11021 GCA_038048925.1 Garcialebias charrua | reverse complement strand
CATTTGGTATTTGTAACCAAAATTCGACTGATGGAAATAACAGAATGACTGAAGCTCTGCTAACAGGAAGGGAAACATTTTCATAAATTTGACCCATAATCTATAGAGACAGGCTTATTACCCTTCATAACTGCTTGAAATATATAAACGACATAATGACAATAACACAGCTAAGATGAGTCCCATTTAAATTCACTTATGACAACTGTTTAGCTTTTAAAATGCTTTAAAGTAAACTGTCTTAAGTTGACTTATGACAAAAATGTGCTATTCATAGTAATTTTAAATGTTTTTTTTTTTTTTTTAGATGTCCTCAAGTCCAGAGTAAGACTGATGTGCAGGACTTACAGGAGACTGTCCAACACAAAACACATAAAAACTGAAAACCAGAAAACATCCTAATCATTTATGACATTAACTCATTTATATATACAGGGAACCCCCGACCTACGAACGAGTTTGGGACCTAAGAACCGTTCGCAGCTCGATCCGTTCGTAGGTAGGGGGTGAAAATTATATTAAAAAAAAAAATATTCATTCATTCATTCATTCAACCTTTATTTATCATGCTAACGGAGCGCGCGCACACATTTAAGCATGTAAAGTAGTGTACTGTAATGTTAAACATTGCTATTCACATTTACAGAATAAATAAAAATATATTTTCTTACTTTGAGATGGTCAAAGCCGACATAGGTTGCCATGCGTTGATTGTTTTCGGGCCAAGCAGCGCGGGGGCCGGCAAGCCACCGCAGCTGCTCCAGACCTGTGTTAGCTAGCTGGCTAGCTTCTGCTAGCCAAGCCATGAGCTAGTGTTGGAGCGGCGGCGCGATCAATCTGCAGCTGCTGCTCCAGCCGCTGCTCCAGCCTGAGACGTCCACAGAGCTATTCCAGCTAGTAATTAATCCACATGATGCGATCCTGGTCACCAGTGTTCAAAAGGCCGGCTCCCGTGTTAGCTCCAGTGTTAGCTCTGGAGCTAGCCAGGCCGGAGGTGTAGCCAGGCCGGCCGGAGGTGTTCGCACGGCGGCCTGGCACGATCGGCGATAAATCCGCTGCTGCTTGAGACATCCACAAAGTTCACAGAGACGTTTCCAGCTAGTAATTAATCCATATGAAGCCATCCTGGTCACCAGTCTTCGTCCGGCTCTCGGCAGCTAACCTAAGATGGCGTCCGGTGTTCTACATTAATTTGTGACCGGAGACCCCAGTGACTGAACCTAAAATAGCGTCCGGTGTTCTACATTAATTTGTGACCGTGTAAACTGAAGACCTACTTCCTGTTGCCCAAAATTGCTCAAAAATTGCTCAAAAATGATCAGAAATGATCTTTTTTATCATAATTATTATTTATAAAGCCTTTAAAACAACCAGAGCTGCAACAAAGTGATGTACACATGAAATTAAGAACATTTAAACACAAAAAAAAAAAAAAAAAAAAATTTTTTTTTTTTTTTTTTTAATTCATATTTTTATTAAATATGATATGTTCGTAGGTCCCGTGGTTCGCAGGTCGATGGGGTCGTAGGTCGGGGGTTACCTGTAGTATAAACTAGTGAATATATGGCATTTTGGAGATAAGAATTTTTTGAACAGAGAAAACAATTAAATGTTTTTGCGGCAAAATGTTTAAGTTTGTAAGAGTTACGCTGTAGACAAACAGAGGTTTTTATTTTTATTTTTTTGGGTCATGCAGAATGACTTACAGGTAGTCCCCGACTTACGAGCGCTCTGACCTACGAGGTTCCGGACTTACGAGCTGGCGAATTTTTGGAAAAAACGCAAAAAATACCGAGTTTTTCTGTGTTTTTTCACCACAGTTCGTTAGCTAAACATGTGGACACACGTTTCCGATCATTTTTATGCACTCGTAAGCAGTTTTTCGATGAAAAACGAGTGTTTGTAGTCGCGCTAGCAAAACCGTTCCAACTTACGAGCGAAATTCCGGACTTACGAGACACGTGGCGGCCGTTCCAAGTTACGAATTTTCGCTTTACGAGCACCTCGGAGGAACGGAACTCGCTCGTAAGTCGGGGACTACCTGTACTCTGGTGAGATGAGAGCACAAAATGTATCCACCACCAGGAGCAATGACGGAGCCGGGGGTGGCCAGTGGTGTCATTGGCCACCTTATATTAATCTTTAGCCACCCCACCGGCCACCCCGATCATTTGACAAAACTTTACTTTTAAGCAATATAAAAACTAGAGGGCAGTTTCCTTAAAGAGAAACTAAATTACTTCTTCCGGCACTTGACAAAGCAGGTCACATCTCTTTTTGCTCCTCTCCTCCCTAAGTTTTCCTCCTCCCTGCTTTTGCATTTTTGTCTCGTCTGCAACTCTTCAGCGCTCACTCGAACCAATTTGGAAATGGATTAATTTTTGCGTGGGCTGTTTCCTCTATCGATACAATTTTTTTCACGAAGCGCACCGGCCAAGGAGAGCCGACGTGCCCTATCGACACGCATGCGGTGAGCTACATTATGGACTCGTGGAACGAGTGGAAGTTAATGTATCTGACTGTTCTTTCTGTCGAAGACGTGGAATATCTGTGGATTATTGGGATACTGGTGGCAGCTGCTCTGTCTTTTGGCATTCGCGGAGGTTTCTGCCACTGGAAGCTGAGGGAGACTGCCACGGAGATCAACGCGCTGGCGAGACTTCCTGCTCAGCAAGATTCTTTGATCCGGGCTATGACCTCGACTTCCCAGCTGTTGTACGAGCTGAACCGCACGATGGGAGCAGGGGTGGACAGCCGCGGACCTGCGGTGCGTTTTGGGACTCGTTTACAGCCGTCCGGCCTCAATCAGGGCACATATGGGGGGGATTTGTAGCTCGGAACCTCACATGATTCGGCGATTTGGACCTGAACAGCACCTGGACTTGGAAGGCTGCAGTCAAAAGTACACTGTGGCCTGACCTGAAAATAAATAAAGCGACTATCTAATCTGGACTCTGAGCAACCTTGAAAAGAAGGCTGTCTGCAAAGCTTCTCCTGGAGTCGAAAGCTGTTGAGAACTCGCTGCCCCCCCTCCCCCCAGAGGTCTCTGTGTGTGCGTTCGGATGGAGCCGAGCTGATCCATTTGCAGACTGTGCTTATCTGGAATGATTACTCACGGACTAAATCTCCCTGCGTGTCATCAAAATGCAACATGTCTTGTCTTTATTCGTGCTAAAGCTGGTAGAGTTTTTTGGACTTTATCATAGAGTGTCCTGAGACAAAATGTGATAGATTCTTTTTTGAATACCATGATTACCCGATTGTATGTTCCTTTTTCCATATCTGCTTGTTGGTGGCGCGGTTTTATACTGCTGCGACTTTCCGTGCGTTCGTCCCTCTTTGGATGGTGCGTGCGCCAATTGCAAAACTTTGTACCTTGGTGCAAATATGCCAATAAAGATATATTCTATTCTATTCTAAATGCCCTTTGGAGCTTTAACTCCGCCCCCGAAGCAAATTCAAAATCTCCCTCTAAATGGGCGTGTTGAGAGACAAGGAGGGGAGGAGGTGGTTTTTTTTTTTGCTGCCTTCACGCCTCCTCCAGCAACAACCTAAAACAACCTAAAACTCTAGCCAACAACAAAGAATAATCATGTAGATGTATGTATCTATTCCACCCGACCTAGCCAAAACAAAAGGCTTAAAAAAAATGAAAATAATCCTAAAAAGTTCTCCATGACCAAGAGTCGAACCCAGGTCTCCCAGATCTCAACCAAGGTTTTGTACACCACTGACCCAACCAGGCATCCATGCATTGCACCTCTGTCGCACACTATTAAAACTGTGTATATTTAAGAGAAGGGTTAAAACTAGTTTTTGAAAATATATGATCTTGTATAATTTAATTTAAAGAAACTGCTGTTTGAGCTGACGTATTTTTTTTAGTATTGCTTTTATTTTATATTATATTTTGATTTAAATATTTTGAGTAAAAAAAGTAGCAGACATTATAAGATTTATTCTTCTTCTGCTTCTTTTCATTTTGATTTGTGTATTAATTGTGTTTTTTATTGTAAACGTTTTTTGTATTTTAAAATGAATGAATGAATAAATGAAAATGAAAATGAAAACAAATACAACCAGACAGTTTCGATGAAGTGAAAAATATTCTTAAAATAAATCAGTTAAAATACTCAAATAACTAGTGCCATTCCGAAAACTATAATATGCTTTGTTGCAGAGCTTTTCAGGAGTGAAATGTGTGCGAATCCTAAACCAACAAGTCTTGCTCTTCAGGGGAGTGGCTATGGCTGAACCTCTTTTATACTCAGGCAAGAGACGATGTGACGTCACAACAGTGGCGGCTGGTGATTTTTTTTTATGGGGGGGCGCCATAAACTGTTTAATTTTTTAAGCATGTGTAGAAGTATGCATAATTATGTTTGTATACTGTAAAGTAAGTTTGTTCATGTTTTTATTTGTATATATCAGGTGTATCCATTTGTATAAAACTATCATTAATAAAACATGGTTCATCTTCACCTTGTTTGAGGCATCAGTGTGAAAAGAGAATGGGAGTGTTCTGCTTCCACTTTTCAATTTTTGGACAACTTCTATCATATTCTGTTATAATTATTTTAGTAATACAAGTTCATAATATAAATAGAATTGTGAGGGTCCAGACTTAAATAAGGACAAAGGTGTTCAAAAATCCACCAAATAATTCAATTTAATAGTTCCAAAAATAAACTAACAAAGAATTAAATTTCAATGAAAAATAAATCAAAAGATAATAACAAATTTGGGCCCAACTTAAACAGGTCAACTGAAGTCTAACAAGGAGGAATGATTCCAGATTAGATTTTAAATAACTGATTTATGGGGAAGAAAAATGATCTATTTTACTGTGATCCACCTGATGAGCTCCACCTATACTTAAGGCTGCAGTCAAGTCCTACTCTTCGCTGGAGCATTGATGCCTACTCATGGTATTTATGCTTCTAGCCAGTTTCTGAGTACAGTACTTTGAGAGACACTTACCTTGTTTTTTGTTGTGTTTCCAGTCCTCGTTTCCATCTTGGTCCTGGGTTCAGTTCTCTGCTCATCGTGTCTTGCCCTCCAACCACTTGCCTGCCTCATTTCGCCCTCTGGGATTCATCTCAAGGAACTAAGGATTTCTCTGTAAAATAACAAACAAAACTAGATCAATCATCTTGAAAGAGCCTTCTGGTCAAGCCTTTCTGACAGTTTGTTTCATCTTCTAGGAAATCCAGAAGATCCCTGTACATGTGTACAGTATATAGACTTGCACTGTAAATAATAAACACTGTTACTTTTGCACCTCTTCGTCTTGTGTCGTTCTGGGTCTCATTACCAACTGGGTAAACCTTTGAAATCATAACACTATGACCACTTTATTGTTCTTTTTACATATTTTGTGCTAATTTCAGCTTACTTTTTTGTTGCTAGTTTTATATCTTTCAAAATATGAAACTTTATTAGCAAATATTTTCCCCTTTGTTCCCTTAAACATTATTCTCTTTAATCTGTTTTGTTTTTTATCTTGTTGAGATTTTAGCTACTACTGTATTCTGCTACTTTTAACTAGCATTTTGATACTTTCAGCAAAAAAATAGCTACTTTAGCTAGTGTTTTGCTACTCATCAATATTTTCCTCTTTTTGCTGAAGCTTAGCAGTTTAAGCATCTGTCTTTTAGCTACTGTCATGTGTTTGCCCCTCACAGTCAGTCATGCTCATGTGCGAATCCTAAACCAACAAGTCTCGCTCTTCAGGGGAGTGGCTATGGCTGAACCTCTTTTAGACTCAGGCAGGAGACAATGTGACGTCACAACAGTGGCAGTCATGCTCATGTTTGTTGTTAAAGAAACTGAAGTGACCTAAAATCTGATATGTATCTGTCTCCTCCATATTAAGTTGGTCACCCACCAGACTGGTCTAAGGGTTTTTTCTTCCACTTTATGATAAAGAGGCTCTGGGTCCTGCAAGGACAATAACCTTCACATCAACATGAAGAAGACAAAGGAGATGATTGTGGACTTCAGAAGGAACAAACAAACCCACACCCCACTGAACATAGGAGGATCTGCAGTGGAAGTGGTCTCCAGCTACAAGTACTTAGGTGTACGGTACACATGAACGATAACCTCAGCTGGAGCAACAACACCACCAGCCTGATCACGAAAGTTCATCAGAGACTCTACTTCCTCAGACGGCTGAGATGAGCTGGTCTGAGAAGTTCAGACCTCACCTCCTTCTACAGGTGTGCAGTGGAGAGAGCAAATAAATAGAATCAATCTACTGTATTTTTTTAGTACCAGAGTTCTCTTAAATATTCCTAATATTAAAGGTCCTGAGTTGACTCCTAATGCATCTTAGCATATATAACATTTCACCATATAAATGTACCTTAAATGTTTCAATGTTAATAAGCTAGTAACTTGCAAGATACTTTGTTTTCATTCTCCAGATCAATACAGTGTTAAAAATAGTAAAACACCACAAGTGACATTTAGTATATAAAATTATTAATGTCTAATAATTTGTTATAAGCAAATTAAAATAAATGTAGCATCATCAGAGTCCATACTGTACAATAACATTACCACACAACACAAAGATTTTAACACTAGACTCTGTGTCATCAAACGGGTTATTCACTAAACTCTCGGTCATGTGCTCATTCAGTTTGCACTACTTCTCATATTTGCACTAATGTTTGTATTACATCACTGCCTATAGTCATACTACTGTTTACATTCACTGTTTACATACTACTGTTTACATTCAATGTTTACATTTATTACTACTGTTTACATTTACACTACTTTTATATCTACACCACTGCTGATACATATACAGTATTCTCTGACTAGCCTTATTTAAGGATGCCCAATGTGCCTTACTGCATATGCCACTTTTGCCTCTATACCAACATCAACTACCTCATACATATACTGTGTACATTAACTCATGTGCTGCTTTGCCACTCTTTGCAAATTACAATGCTAGAACCTTCAGTTTATTTTATAGATATACTTTTTTTTAATTTTTTTTTTTATCAGGAGAACATACAACAATTAACAATACATATATTTTACGAAACTTACATGACTTCTCCAAATAAAATTTTCTTTTCTCCCCTTTTCTCCCCTCCCCTCCCTCCCCCCTCCCACAACCAAACATATCACACCCCACTAACCTAACCAAAAACAAGACGAAATGAAAAAAAAAAATAAATAAAAAAAATAAAAAATAAAAAATAAATAATAAAAAATAAAATAAAAAAAAAGGGGGGGAGGAGGGGGGATAGGACGGCATCAAAAAACTAAAAGGAAACGAGTGTTTTACCCATTCATTTATTCTTCAGAGTTAAGTCACATGGTAGTGTGATGAGTTAGTCCCATCAGTCTGTGCATTGAGCATGAATCAGGGTATCAGTCTGTATGTTGTGAAGGCAAAGATTTTACATATGACACAAAGGGTGCCCATTTATAAGTAAATTTTTCAGAACTACCTTTCACTGTTAATGAAATTTTTTCTATTTTCAAGAATGATCTTACGGTGTTAAGCCATTGCGATGTGGATGGAGGTGTGGGAGATTTCCACGCGAGCAAAATACAGCGCCTGGCAAGGAGAGAACAGAAGGCTAGGACCTCCCTCTGCTGGCGGGATAGGTTAAGTGTGGTCCCTGGAACTCCAAAAATGGCAATAAGTGGATCATTCTGAATCTGGATCTTAAAAACTCCTGAGAGTATGGAGAAGAAGTATTTCCAGAACCCTTGTAATTTTGGGCAGAAGAAGAACATATGACTTAAGTTGCAAGGTGAGGCCTGACATCTATCACATTGATCTGAAATTGAAGGGAAAATTTTTGATAGACGGGACTTTGAAAAATGTACTCTATTTATTACTTTAAACTGTATTAATTGTAGTCTGGCACATGGTGTACTCTGGCGTATGCTGAGAATAACTTTATCCCACCATGACTCTGACAGTTCAACACCCAATTCCCGTTCCCATGCAGTTCTGGTTTTACCTGATGAGTCGGCCTCAATTGCCATAAGTTTTCCATAAATAATAGAAAGAGGAGATTTCAGATTAGGCTTCAAAGCTAGGAATTCGACCCATGGTGGGTCATTAGGCAAAGTTGGAAAATTTGGAAACCGTGATGAAACGCAATGTCTAATTTGGAAATAAAGAAACAAATGTGAAGTGGGTAGATTAAATTTAGAAGACAATTCTGAAAAACTAAGGAACAAACCATCTTCGTAAAGGTCTCTCATTGTTCTAATACCTCTCTCATGCCAAATTCTATAGGCAGCATTAGTAGATGCTGGAGAGAAAATGTGATTCTTTAATAACGGCATTTTATTAGATGGTAATACAAATTTAAAATGGGACCTAAATTGTGACCAGATCCTGAGTGTGGAAAGCACTATAGGATTTGTAGTAACAGAGGATAGTTTAATTGGTAATGATGAATAAATAATTGAGGCAGGTGAAAAAGATGTAGAAATCGATTGAACTTCAAGTTTGCACCAAATCAGATCCGGTGAATTTAACCAATAATTCAGTTTATGAATATGCGAGGACCAGTAATACATTGTAAAATTGGGTAGAGAAAGACCACCATTTGTGGTGAACTGTTGTAATAAAGAAAGTCTCATTCTGGGGGCCTTTCCATTCCACAAAAAGGAAGAGACCATCTGATCCAGGGACCTGAAGAACTGTTTGGGCAGAAACAGAGGGATGTTTTGATATAAAAACAGAAGTCTAGGTAGCACATTCATTTTGATAATATTAATCCTGCCTATTAGTGAAAGAGGGAGAGAGTTCCACCTCTGAAGGTCTGATGCAATTTGGGAGACTAGTGGGGTATAATTCTGAGAAAACATCGAGGGCAGAGTACGTGCAATATTAATTCCCAAATATCTAAACCCCGAGGGACTGAGCCTAAAAGGGATATCAGAAGGCTTAAGCTTTAAAGCTAATGAATTCACTGGGTAGCATTCGGTTTTAAGTGAATTAATTTTATAGCCGGAATACGATCCAAATTTTTCCAGAGTATTTAAAATTGGGGGAAGGCTACATAATGGGTCAGAAACATACAGGAGAAGGTCATCTGCATATAAGGACAGTTTAAGCTCGATGCCAGAGCGGATGATTCCGTGAAAAGAAGAAAGGGATCTTAGGGCAACAGAAAGAGGCTCAATGGCTAACGCAAACAAGAGGGGGGAAAGGGGGCAACCCTGTCTAGTACCACGCCCCACCGAAAAATAATCCGATTGGATGGAATTAGTAAGAATACATGCTTGAGGAGATGTATAAAGTAGTTTGATCCAGGACACAAACCTCTCTCCAAAACCAAACCTATTAAGAGCGGCAAAGAGATACTCCCATTCTACTCGATCAAAAGCTTTCTCGGCGTCAAGAGAAATGATTACTTCAGGAGACTTGGGGGAATGAGTTGAAAAAATTGTGTTCAATATTGTACGGGTATTAAAAAACAACTGGCGACCTTTGATGAATCCATTTTGTTCTTGTGAGATAATCAGAGGGAGAACTGTCTCAAGCCGAGTTGCGAGTATTTTGGACAAAATCTTAAAATCCACATTCAAGAGTGAAAGGGGTCTATAAGACTCGCAAGCAGTAGGATCTTTATCCTTCTTTAACAGGAGAGAGATTGAAGCTTGAGTCAAGGTGGGAGGTAGCAGGCCACGCCCGAATGACTCATTATAAACCTCGAGAAGAAGAGGGGCTATCTTATCTTTAAATTTTTTGAAAAATTCGGCAGAGAAACCATCCGAGCCAGGTGTTTTACCACTTTGCATATTCTTAATTGACTCTAATATTTCTTCTAATTTAATGGGAGCCTCAAGTTGGTCAGAAATCAATTTGTCTATCCTAGGAATGTCAATATTCTGAAGAAAGGCGAGTAGCTCGTTTGAGTCTGCTTGTAGTTCAGATTTATACAGATCGCAGTAGAATTTTTTAAAGGTGTCACTAATGGAGACAGGGTCTGAGACAAGGTTGCCCGATCGATCCTTGATTTGCGATATTGTGTGAGAGCTAGCCTTTCGTTTCAGTTGATGTGCCAAAAGTCTACTTGGTTTTTCCCCATGCTCATAATAAGTGGCTCGAGATCGGATTAAGAGACGCTCCGCATCAGATGTTGTTAAAAGATCAAGTTCCATTTGAAGATCCTGTCGCTGTTTCAGCAAATCGTGTGACGGATTAACGGCATTTTGCCTGTCAATATTCTGAATTTTTGTTGATATTTCTGATATCTTAGTGCGTAGATTTTTATTGACATTAGCTGAAAAAGAAATAATCTGACCACGAATATAGGCTTTTAATGTTTCCCATAATAGTGAGGGAGAGATTGTATCGCTCTTATTGAACATTAGGAAATCGTCAATTGCTGATAAGATGAATTTATTAAATGGCTCATCTGATAACAGGAGACTATTAAATCTCCAACGAGGACTAGAACGGGGTTTATTTATAAAGTTTATATCAATGCTTAGAGGAGAATGGTCTGAGATAACAATCGGATAGTATTCAGAAGAAGTGACTCTCTGCATTAAAGAGCTGTCAACAAAAAAATAATCTATACGGGAATAGGATTGGTGCACCTGCGAGTAAAAAGAATAGGTCCTTGTTAGTGGATTCTGTGCCCTCCATGGATCTACATATCCATTTTGGGACATAAAATCCAAAATAGATTTAGACATATTAGACTGTGTGCAGGGCCGAGACGAAGAGCGATCTAATGATGTGTTCATAACACAATTCAGGTCCCCAGCTAAAATTAACAGATGAGTGTCAAGATATGGAAGTGTGCTTACTAAATTGTTTATAAAGTCTGGGTTATCAAAGTTTGGTGCATAAATGTTCACTAATAAAACGGGAGTATGGAACAGAGAGCCCGCGATTATAAGAAATCTGCCATTTGTATCCTTCATTATTTTTGATGCTGTAAAATGAATATTCTTATTAAATAGTATGGCAACTCCTCTGGCTTTTGAGTTGAAGCTCGAGTGGTAAATCTCCCCAATCC
>JBBPBX010044423.1:6901-27468 GCA_038048925.1 Garcialebias charrua | reverse complement strand
AATAGGGACATCATTTTAGGCGGCGACTTCAACTGTTATTTCGACCCATTGCTAGATAGGTCCTCCAATAAAGTTGCTCCCTCTTTGAAATCAGTGCCGGTGTTAAACAATCTCATTAAGTCATTAGATTTAGTTGATATCTGGAGGCTTCAGCATCCTTCTGATCGTAAATACTCTTTTTTTTCACCCCCCATGGTAGCTTTACTAGAATTGACCACTTTTTAATTGAATCAAAATTAATTTCACGTACAGTCAGCTCAAGTTATCACAGCATCTTAATCTCAGATCACGCCCCTCTCTTAATACAGATCCACTTTAATCTTTATGCTCCGTCATTTAATTGGAAATATATACCCCCCATCAATTCTGATCAATCATTTCAGGACTATGTTTCAGCCAAAATCTCAGATTTTCTTCTTTTTAATGACAACGGAGAAGTATCTGACTCAGTTTTGTGGGAGTCATTTAAAGTAGTATTAAGGGGTAACATTATTTCTTATCAGTCTTCAATCAAAAAGGCCAGATCACAGCATCTTGCAGATATTCAGGCCAAATTGGCAGTTTTGGAGGACAGCTATCAGAATTCAAATGATGATAATATACTCAGTGCTATCTTGAAGATAAAATCTGAATACAATCACATGCTTGGGGAACAAGTTGGTAATTACATTCGCAAACTTAAGCAAAAACATTTTGAACTAGGAGACAAACCTGATAGATTGCTCTCCAGACAAATAAAAGGCACAGTGGCAGAAAGAGCTATTCATAAAATCTCTTCCCCCTCTGGCCAAATATTAACTGACCCTAAACTCATAAATGACGCCTTTTTCAATTATTACAGTAATTTATACACTTCCAAGACTAGTGCTTCCAGTTCTGATGCTGATGACTTCCTAAACTCTTTAAATGTACCTGTTCTGGATGAATCCGCTAGGGTAGACTTGGACTCTAATTTTACAATTGAAGAAATCAAATCTGCAATACGTTCATTATCCTCTGGTAAGGCTTGTGGTCCTGATGGTTTCGGAATAGAATTCTATAAAAGTCATTTGGATCTGGTTGCCCCTCTTCTTCTGCGTATGGTGAACTCTTCAGTGAGGGAGGGAGTATTTCCTCAGAGTTTGTATGATGCTAATATCTGTCTTCTCCTGAAGAAAGGCAGGGATTGCTCTAATGTTGCCTCATACCATCCTTTGAGCTTACTAAACAGCGATAAAAAAATAGTTGCTAAAGTATTAGCTACTCGCTTAAATAATTACATAGCTCGCCTGATCCACCCTGACCAGACTGGCTTCATCCCTTACAGGTACTCTTTTTCAAACATTCATTGACTCCTGAATGTTATGTACCAGACCAACCTTCCTGCCTCAGCAGGTATTTCATTAGATGCTCAGCAGGCATTCAATCAAATTGAGTGGGACTATTTGTTTTTGGTTCTCCGGAAATTTGGCTTTGGTAATAAATTTATGACATTACTAAAAATGCTCTACGCTCACCCCAAATTCTCAGTTCTGACTAATCACGACAGATCTGCTTCTTTTTCATTACACCGCGGAACCAGACAGGGGTGTTGTCTTTCACCGTTATTTGCACTGGCTATGGAACCCCTTGCCATTTCCATCAGGACCCATCCACTGATCACTGGCATTTCAGACTATGCTGCAGATGGTCCCATTGGCCTGTATGCGGACGATATTATCTTGACTCTTTCAGATGTCACAGTCTCTCTTTCTCCGCTTCTCACTCTTATAAAATTTTTTGGCAAGTTTTCCGGTTTTTCTATTAACTGGGATAAAAGTATTTTTATGCCTCTTTCAGATGGGCTTGACACTGCTTTTCTTAATAATCTGCCATTCAAAGTTTCCACTAGTTACTTTGAGTATTTGGGTATAAATATCACAAGGGACCCAAAACTTCTTTTTAAACGTAACTTTCTGGATTTGATCAACAAACTTAAATCTATGGTCGACGGGTGGAATCTCCTCCCTCTTTCCTTGATTGGTCGCGTTAATGTTGTCAAGATGGTGGTCCTCCCGAAATTGACCTATCTTTTTCAAAATATACCCATTTATCTCACTGCTTCTTTTTTTAAGATGATAGATTCCATTATAATTCCTTTTGTCTGGGCTGGTAAACATCCTCGAATCTCAAAATCTCACCTACAAAAACCTACTGCTGAGGGTGGCCTAGGCCTTCCGGTTTTTCGCCATTATTACTGGACTTGTAATATCAGAACCTGGGTTTTTTGGAGTCATGTCCCTCCGAGGGGGGAAGAGGTTGACTCGTTATTGCCCACTTGGCCGCTGAATGAAAACCTTGCGTCCTTAGCACTTACCACTTCCTCTCTTGCTGCTGTATTGTTTTCCAATCTTTCTTTGCCTTTTCAGTTGCTGAAGGATAATTTTATGCTAAAAAATTCATTTAGGATTTTGAAGCAGATAAAGACTGTCCTGAATCTCACTGGTTTCTCCATCTACGCTCCTATTTTTCAGAACTCAGCATTTAAACCAGGCAATATGGATGTAGTTTTTAAGCACTGGTTTGATAAGGGCATAGTTGTTGTTAAGGATTTATACATCAATAATCACTTTGCTTCCTTCACGCAACTCCAATCAAAATTTGGTCTTCCTTCTAGCCACTTTTTCAGGTACTTACAAGTACGTAATTTTGTCAGACAGCATTTCCCACACTTTGAAACCATACCGGTGCAACATAGTTTCTATGAGCTTATAAAAAAGCCCCCTACCTCCAAAAAGCTCATCTCGCAGTTTGTTAATCTTTTCAGTTCATCCCCATCTACTAATCATTTAAAAGAGGCCTGGGCTTCCGATACACTAGGTGAGATCTCAGATGAGTTGTGGGATCTGGGTCTGTCAAGAATCAAAACCTGCTCCATTAATTCCAGATTGCAACTTATTCAATTCAAAGTTATCCATCGGCTGCATTTTTCTAAAACCAAACTTAATAGGCTATTTCCCTCTGTCTCACCATCATGTGACAAATGTAAATCAGATGATGGGACTTTGGGTCATCTGTTTTGCTCCTGTCCTAAGCTTATGGACTTTTGGTGCAGGATATTTAAATTTTACAGTAACGCTTATGGCAAGCCTCTATTACCGGATAACCATTTGATAATTTTGGGTTGCTCTAAAAGCTCTCTTACTCTTCCCATGTCTCTGCAACAGGCTCTAATGTTTGGTTTAGTGGTTGCAAAACGGGTTATTCTGCGGGAATGGAAGTCCTCTACCCCTCCTTGTTTTAAGAAGTGGCTTAATGATATGGTGTCCTGTACCTATCTTGAAGAAATTAGATACTCTTTGTCAGGCAACCATCATAAGTTCATTGAAGTGTGGGGTCCTTTCAATAGATACATACAAAATAATGGGTTAAAATGACTGTCGTACTCATCCAGACCTGTATTTTTTTCTTATTATTATTGCCATTAAATCTTATTGCTTTCATCTTTTATTGATATCTCGTGTTTTATGGTGAACTGTTTGATACAATGTCACCAGAAATGTCTGTTGTTCCCTTTGACTCTGCCTCATGCTTGATTACGTGCTACGGACTAATGTACACACATTTTGTCCTCTTTTTTATATATTCTCCAGTAAGCTGACACTGTTTTGACTTGTTGATTTTTGGTTTTGTTGTACTTGTTTACTTTTTGTTGTTGTCTATTCTTTTCTCCTTCTGTCTCTGTTGTTTAATTTTGAAAAATCATAAATACATGTATTTAAAAAATAAAATAAAAAGATTACCACCCGCCTTTCAGCAGCAGCATTAAAAACACCTTAAATCTGCACATTCCTCTTACAGTTGAAGTCCATTTGTCTGACGCAGCAGATAAGAAAGACAAATCTGTATGAAGCAGGTGATGAAATGAATTCTTCACTTTTTATGGACAGTTTTATTTGCAGAATAAAGCAACATTAAATGAACTCTTCAAATAAAAAGTAAAGTAAAACCCTACAGAACATGAATGTAATCCAATAGTACAAAAGGAAATAATTGTATTTATAAAACATGTAGTTGGGATAATCGTTCATGCTAGTCTTAATTGAGTCAACAAACATGCACACGTAACTGGAGCAATTTAAAATGTTCACACATTCCAGTTCCTTCTCAGATATTGGTACACCTGAGTACACCAGAGTACACCAGAGTACACCTGAGTATACCAGAGTACATCAGAGTACACCAGAGTACATCAGAGTACACCAGAGTACATCAGAGTACATCAGAGTACACCAGAGTACATCAGAGTACACCAGAGTACATCAGAGTACATCAGAGTACACCAGAGTACACCAGAGTACACCAGAGTACACCAGAGTACATCAGAGTACACCTGTTTCTGCTCTGATGTAGTATTAAAGTGCACAGCTGTCAGAGTAAGGAGCCAGGTTTGGGTTCACACCCAGGCCTGCCATCCTGGGAAGAGTCTGCTCAGGTTCTTTGGGTCCATGGCTTGTTGAATGAGCAGGTTGACCTGCCCTCCCACACTGAGCACCGTCCCTTCCTCCACCCCCTTCAGCTTCTCCTGCAGCCGCAGCAGCACTCGCTCCGCCACCTTGTTGAAGTTCTGGCTGTCGCTGCAGGATAATGGATACAAATAATATTTTGTAATTTGACAGGAAGTTGTGTTTGTGGGTTTTAAATCTACAAACAATGTTCCCGTCTGTTCAGTCACCTGGATCTACGGTGGCTGTCAAGGTCACCTCCTCCCATGGTGGAGTTCAGGGTGGTGTTGAGCTCCTGCTGCTCGTCGTGCTGCAGGTTGAAGGCCTTCAGGGGATTCATGGTCCAGTCAAACAGAGGGTCGTACAGCAGCACCTTCACAGCACACACAACAAAGAACATTGTTGTTATGTGCGTCGATTAAAGGAACTGAAGGCCAGCAGAGGGGCTGTGTGTTGTGCTTTATGCCTGAGTGTACCTCTACAATTGTCAGCAGCGCTTGGAGCTCCTCATCACCTCCATCGTCTTTTCACAGCATCTGACGACATAAAACAACAAAGACCACAGATTAAAGCTTAATTGTTTTTTCATTCAACCTTTATTTAGACAGGTTAGTTCCACTGAGCCTCAGGGACTCATTTACAAGAGAGACCTGATTTTAACAAAGAATGATGACAACAGTAGACAATCATAAAATAAAATATATAAACTGAGAACAAATGAAAGAAAAAGGTATTAAAAAAATCGAAACAAAAACAACTAGGTTGTAGGGCAATGTAGAAAAAAATAAAAACATGTCTGCAATGGTTTTTGCAATCAACTTAACAGATGCTTGAAGCCATTTAGAGAGGTCAAGGTCAAGAGCTTCAGATCTTTTTGTACAAGGTAAGATATTCCAGGAAACAGGAGCAGAGTAGGAGAAGGCCCTTTTGTTCAGTTCAGTCCTCACTGAGGGAACACTGCAGGTAATAATGTTCCCTCAGTGATTCCCTTAAAGGTTCAGTATGTAATTTCTGGAACACGCTGGAACTTAGGAAAATTTTGAACAGAGACACGTTTCTGGTCCCTCCCCCTCAGAGCCATATATGGCTCTGTTACCCTTGCTCTGCTGAAATTCAAATTCAAGCTCTGTTTTTATTGGCTGGTTAACGGTGGGTCACTGTGGCTTTTTAGAAATGCTTTTAGAGAAGCAAGGGGACAATAGTTTTTTTTCAGAGATTACTTGTCTAAAATCAGTATGTCAGGAGATAGTGACAGAGTGAAGAAATATGTTAAAATTATATTGTTAGAAAAGTTACATACAGCTCCTTTAATGATCACAATCATATAACATGTAGAGCTTTTATTTATTTGCAGCTACTGGAAGTAAAATGTGTAAAAATGGCTATAATTTAAAAAAAAAAAAATTTTTTATACGATAGAGCTGTCGCCTCTCAGTGAGAAGGTTGCCAGGTTGAAACTCAATCGGGGCCTTTCTGGGTGGAGTTTACATGTTCTCTCTGTGCATGGGTGGGTTTTCTCCAGGTACAGTAGTCCCTCACTTATCGTGGGGGTTACGTTCCAGACACCCCAGCGATAAGTGAAAACCTGCAAAGTATGGACATTAGATTTATTTTAGTATTTATATTGTTTATAATCCCTTCCCACACCCTTGCAATGTTCTTAATGTTCTAAACTCTCTAAACACTCTAAAAGAGCACAGTGCATCATAATCTCCGCTCTCTGCCACGCCCACTTCTCTTCCACAATCACACTCATCACCAGTGTCACTCCCAGTCTCCCTCCTGCTGCATAGATATATACACTAGATAAGCTGAGGAGGAGTCAGCGGCGTCGTCAAGCGGCGGCCATCTTGCCACAGACAGCAACATTAGCTGCAGCTGTGGAAACTGTATGGAGGTGAGGGATTTATACAAACAAAAATACGCTTAACTCGCTGTAATCTTGACGGATTTACAAACGGTTTATGTTTTTAAAAACGTTATTAACGTGGCTATGATTTCTTTGGTAATCAGACAGCAGTTTCGTCTTTTTTAAAAGGTTTTATTCGTGTTTTGGGTGTCACACTCATCGAGAATCTAGAATTTAAATTCTGTTTTTATTACACCAATAACTATTTTAAAACAAACTAATCTTTTGTCTAAATGACTGTCTTGATCATGACTGTATTTATTAGCAGACTATTAACAAGAGCCTTTGATTAAGGGCTAGCTAGTATTCCAAACATTTCCCCAGCATTCTTAGATCACTAGGAGCTCTTTGTTTTTAACTGAACTAAAGCTGCACATGATTTCCAAGCGGTTTGGTATGTTCAAAACTAATTACTGCTTTGTGTTTTACAGAAATACTCTTTGACAAGATGCCTGACTTTTGTGCAGCCTATGGATGCTCCAATAGACGTAACATCAAAACAAGAAACCTTGGGATCACATTTCACCAGTAAGACTCTGTGACAGTATTATTACTTTAATTAGAATAATCATAGTTATATTTTGGATCAGTGCACATTACACGTCACGCTACACACAAAAAATGTGAGATAATATTATTGACATAATATTATACATAATATATATTTACATAATAATGACATAATATATATTTACAGCACTTTGGTTGACCTTGTTGTTGTTTTAAGTGCTCTATAAATAAAATGGTATGGTATGGTATAAGGCTTGTAAAAGTATCTTTATATAAATTATGATTATGATTCAGTGTTTCTTTTTGATACCATTTTTAATAGCTGTTTTATTGTACCAAAAGTAAATGCAAGCACACCAAAAGTATGATATATGTGTATACTTGTCATTACTATAATTCAAAGGTAAAGAAAGGAAGTGTGGAAAATAATGACCAGCTTCTTCATGTTTTTAAGGTTTCCCAAAACCAGAGAGAGGAGGCGGCAGTGGGAAGTTGCCCTGAGAAGAGAGGGTTTTGTTGCCCTGGACAGGACACTGCTCTGCAGTGATCACTTCATGTCTGAGGACTTCGATCGGACAGGGCAGACTGTCAGATTAAAAGATAGTGTTGTTCCTACACTTTTTAATTTTCCATCTCATCTTCAAAGGGTATGTACCATCGACCTACAAGATTTCAAGTTGTATAAGATTGATATGTCTATAAACTACTGTATATATAAATATGTGGTTAAATGTCACAGTTTAGTATTTCTTTCTGCAAATTTAGCAATAAACAATGTGTTGTTCTTTACATAGCACATTTTAGACACTCTACTTTTGTTTATTTTAGCTTGTAACAAGAGGCTCAAACACCTCTAGAAGAATAGAAGACAACCTGGCAATGGACCTGTCTCAGGATAAAGCTCAGTCTGATGTTGTGAGTATTAATTGATTCACACAATTGATAAGTGAATAATTTTTTTTAACTGTTAAATTCCACATTAATATTATTTATATATTTGTATATTTTTGCAAAGCAATTGGAGTGTCTGCATGGAGTTCATAATATGCTCTTTTCTGTCTGCATCACGTTCATAAGATGCTCTTTTCTGGTGATGGTACTTCTTATCTTATCAGGGTGTTTTGCTACAATATATTTGCTGTATTAAAATATGTCTCTGTTCCTGCTCTTGTGTTTAGTCACCGCCACCCCTAAAAAAAGTAAATGTTAAGATCCTAAACTCATTCTTTCTTGGGACCTCTTTGTAATTATACAATATTTGCTTTATTTGATTAAGATTCCTCTCTATCCTGGGATTTATCATCAATATTGACACATTGATGTCAATGGTTCCTGTGCTGCTTGATGAGCAGCGATATATCCTGACCTACAGGTTCAGCCAGGACCACTTGGAGCTTCTCTTTAACTCCATCAGAGCATCTGGTACAATTCATAATTATTTTTTAACACAACACTAAGTGACCGGAACTGTCAGCAACTGTATTGTTTTCAATTTGTTGATCCATGTTTTCTTTTTTTTTAGGAAAATACATTTGGTTTGTTTATTTGTTTGAAAAATCGGTGAATATGTAATATACTGTTATATATCTTGTGTCTATTTTAAGGTGGATGGAATAACAACCCTAGTGCCAGCCAGTTCAAGAACATTTTCAGAAAGCTGATGGCCCGGTGTGGTGTTAAACCAAGCATAAAAGGCAATGTGACCGCACAGGATGAGACAGAGTCCCAACCAGTTGAACCAATGTCCTCTGCTGACCAGTTCTACCACATTGACACATCAACAAACCTGTCAGCTGTAGACATGTCCTCTGTAGAAGAAGAAGATCTTCCATCACCGTTTGCTGACATTCCTGCTCTTATACATGACCACAGCTACCTTCCCAGCCGCTTCGATGGTCTTGTGGAAAACACACTTGTGTACATTTCAGGTAGAGGTTGACTTATACTAGATTTGACCTATTACCTGTAGTGCTAACATTCAGCATATAATATTCAAAAACTGAAATGATGGTCAAATAATGAGATGTCAATGCTAGAACCTTTAGTTTATTTTATAGTTATACTGTACTTTTATACTTTTATACTTTTTATACTAGTATGCAAAAACTCAGGACAGTATTATGTTCATTAAATGTTTAGTGTTTTAGTTTTAGAGTTGGTGTAAATTTTCATACTCATTTACCACTATGCAAAAACTCAGGACAGTGTTACAGTTTTACTATTTTATGCTTATGTTTATTATTATATGTTTCAGTGTTTTAATGTTTAAATAGTTACTGTTGCACCGAGGGACTGAGAGTCTTGTCACACTATCAGATGTTTATTTCTGTTTGTTTGTTTGTTTATTTATATCTCCCGATTATTAAATCTTTTCATGTATCTAAAAAAAATAAACTACACATATTGACCAAGGTTTGTGTAATAATGTATTTAATATTACATAATATTTGCATGTGTAGGGAAAAAATTGGCATAAATTATTTTCATACCACTAATAATAATGCTATTTATGATGAAATAGTATTAAATATTTATTAGCATTGTAACATATGTCAGTTAATTTCGCTGGAAATAAACATGTATTTATAAATAGATGTAAATATAATCTTATTGTGTATATTGCTAGTGCAATACAGTGTCTATATAACGTTATTTTCATGTGAACGTCCATCTTAAGTATACCATATTATAACAACATCTCTCACATTTATAACAAACCAAACCGTTTTAAAATCGGTTGAAAATTAAGCAAGTTATGGTTATTTTAATAGTAAATGCCCCATTCACATTCATGTTAAGAGTGGGCGTTCTGTCTGTGGCAAGATGGCCGCCGTCTGACGATGTCGGTCTCCATTGGCCAACAGCGGGGATGTCTTATCTAGTGTATATATTATCTGTGTCCTGCTGCACCAGTGCACTGTGCTTCTTCTTAAATGCTCCCCAGTCTCTGCCTCCCTGCAGATTGTCTGATCGCCTCATGCCTGAAGTATCCAGCATTCTTGTTCCTGCTCTCGTTCCTAAAGGCTCGGTTCATGCTTGATTTTTAAAAAATAAATAATCCATGTTGCACTCAGGTATATGACAGACCTGCCACCCCCTCCTTTCTCTTTCTGAGGTTCACAGCTGAGTAGAAACGCAGGCTGTTGTGTGTCTCTGTTCTGCTGTGACAGCCTCAGAAAGAGAAAGGAGGGGGCAGGGTGGTAGGGTCTGTTTTGCACCATTATCAATCGTGTGTTGTGCACAATCTTACATTAAAAACCTGTGAAAGAGTCTACGAAAGTTGAACAGCAAAGTATCGAGGGACTATTATACTCTGGTTTCCTCCCACAGACCAAAAGCATGCATGTTAGGCTGATTGGTAACTCTAAATTGTCAGTGTCTTCCTCTGACTGATGAAGCCCTCTGGATTGAGGGCGAAACAATTCTATAAAAAAGAAACTGTCCAGATGACCTGACTGAGAATTATTGGATTTGGTACCTGGATGACTGAGCATGAACTTTGTTGTCAGAGTCAGAGTTTCTTTATTTGTCATACGCACCACATATGGTACATGTGGCGGAACGAAACTATGTACACAGGGTCCCAGTTACATCCAACAATAAAATGTAAAAGAAAAACAGTAATAACATCTAAGATATGAACTAAGAAAAACATCAACTAAAAATAAACTAAGCACTAATATCATAGAAAACATTACTCCAAACAGCAGCACGAACATGAGTCTGTGCACAAATGAACACAGCAACATGAACAGATCAGCAACATGAACAGATCAGCAACATGAAACAGATCAGCAGAGGGAGGGAAGCCACAAAACTACAGTATATATATTTACAACAGAGTGGTGAAGTAAATGATAATTTACTGAATGCACCATTTAGGACAGATGAACTAAACAGAGCCCTTAGAAAAACCAAGACAACTGCCCCAGGAAAAGATCAGATCTGGTCTTTAATGATAGATCATCTCAGTGACGCATCCAAAGAAATCATTTTAGAGCTGTACAACAAAGTCTGGGAGGAGGGGGAGCTGCCACAGAGCTGGAAGGAGTCGGTCATCATACCCATAGCAAAACCAGGAAAAGACAACACAGGCCAATCGCTCTAACATCAAACATATGTAAATTAATGGAAAAAATGATAAATGAGAGGTTAACATTGATGGGGATTCTAAACCCCTGTTACCTTAATAAAAATCACACAAGATAAACAAGAGAACAGTGTTAAATCAGACAAACAACCTTTAAAGGGGGAAGGGCTTTTTAATGTCTTTTGAAACTTAGTTTGGTCTCAAATACATTGTTCAGCACAATTCCGAATTGTACTGGACATGACAAGCTATTTAAACAAGAAGCAGGTGGAGTTTGACAAGCTCTGACGTCTTACAGATAAAACAAACAAGTCATGGTTCTGATCAAACAAGAACATCTAATCCAAACATTTGTCAAGGCTAGAAGACTGTCTTTTCTGTATCAAGAGAAAAGCAAACAACATGTTTGTACTATCAAATATAAGTGTTTAAAGGGAACAGAGAATATTTGATATAAGTGAGCTGGGTTATAATTATTGGGTCAGAGTAATTAGTTTTAGATGATAAATATTGAACATCTCCATCATTTCATCCTCTTTATCATATATAAACTGATCATTATCAATCAGGTGAGCGGTGCGGAAAACAACCCCTGAGGCCGAATTTCTAATTAGAGGCAAAAAACTCACACCACCGTCCCGTGCCTCCACAGTAACGCCCTAACAGCGCAGGATCACCTTTTTAGGATGGTTTGAGAGATTATAAAGTTTTGGAGAACTCTGTTTGTCATATTTCATGACTTATTTCAATGTTTGAGAGAAATAAAGATTTGAGGAGAATTTTGCAATGAGTATGGTCTTATTTCATGGCTTATGTCAAAGTTTTAAAAGGAATAATATATCTAGCATGGATTAGTCTATTTACCCACAAAAACCAAGTTTTTCCAAAGAAATAGAACTTTTGAGAAGAAACATATATATATAAAAAGAACTAATCTATTTGTGTTAAACAAATAAAAGAAATAAGCTATTTAATTTGTTTTAAAATAAAAAGAACCAATCTAATTTGTCTTAACCAAAGAACCAATCTAATTTGTTTTAACCAAAAAAGAACCAATCTAATTTGTTTTAAACAATTAAATAGAACTTATACACTTTCAAAGATGTGGGAAATAATTCTCAAACACACAACAAAATAGCCCTTTATGGGCACAAAAATAAAATAAACTTTCAGTTGGTTTGAAACTTCTTTGATATCAACTATTGCCCAGGAAAGCGAAAACAACCGGTTTGAACTTAAAAAATGAAATAGATCAACCATTCTTTTTCATATTATCCATCTTCTTCTAGTGGGGGGGGGGGTTCAGTGTCTTTCCTGGGGAGTGTCCCGTTTTCAGAATAAGTTCTTTCTGTTCCTTGGGGATTTGTTTGTGGCAAATTTGTTGGGCACAAGTCCATTTCATCTGGGGGGGAGAAGAGTTTTTGTGTGTGGAATAAGTCCAGTTTTTCTGCGGGAAAGCTTTTGCTTACGAGATCAGTCCAGTTCTGCTTGGGGGAAAGCTTTTGTCTGTGGAATAAGTTCATTTCATTCTGGGGGAGAGCTTTTGTTCAAGTCTTTTTCTTCTGTGAGTTTCTGTGCGGGTCTTTTTCTTCTTGGGGAGAGCTTTTTGTGCGGGTCTTTTTCTTCTTGGGGATTTTCTGTGCGGGTCTTTTTCTTCTTGGGGAGAGCTTTTTGTGCGGGTCTTTTTCTTCTTGGGGATTTTTGTGCGGGTCTTTTTCTTCTTGGGGAGAGCTTTTTGTGCGCCTTGTGGGTGGAGGGCATCAGGCAGTTTGATGGCTTCAGTCTTGTCCAGCTGTCTGTTGTTTAGTCTATTCAGGCATGAATTGCGGGCACAGTAGCAGGTCGCAAACCTGAATTGTGTGTGGCATAGTGTAGTCAAGCCACATGTCTTGACAAAGTGGAGAGCTTTGCTCTGACCAGATCCATCTCAAAATCTGGCTCAGCGATTGTTCCAAACTTCTTTTTCAGGGGAGCACCGGTCACTCAGATGTAACAGCTGCTGCTTTTTCTCTCGAGAAGATGACGCGTCCTTTCCACCACCTGTTGGGGTCCCGTCCACCCTCGTTTTCAGCCGTCCCTAGCAGGACCTCGTTTCAAGGCGGGATTCACTGGCATCACTGGCAACTCCTCCTGAAGGAGTTCCGGAAACCTGTAGTCTTTTGAGAGGAGAACTGGACACCAAAAAAACTTGCAAATTGTTAAATAAAACTAAGGCCTTTGGATCCCATGAGCCATTTGTGGTCTGGGGAAGGTCAAACTGTGGGTAACTCCTTAGTGAGTCAAATCTGTTAACTTAAACTAAATTCTGTAATTGGCTATAATAATAATTGTTTCTTTAAACTTAAAATAAAATTCCATTCTTACTATCTAAAACATTTGTATTTAATGGCAAAAAACAACACAACAACAAATGATTTCATTCTTCAGTGAAAATGAGTAATCACTCACTTTGATTTGAGGTTAGTTTTTAATTAGTAAGTTGTTCTTAATTAGCATGATCATTGTAGCAGGAGACAGGAGACGATTTATACTCACTTAAAATACTTTACCTTTTTCATAGTCTGTGGAAAAAGTCTAAACATACATACAGACATAGACAGACATATACGTACAGACAGACATACAGCCGTATAGACAGACATACAGCCATAAACATATATATATAGACATACAGCCATAAACATATATATAGACATACAGCCATAAACATATATATATAGACATACAGCGCTGTAGTAATAAAGAATTCACAATATATACATGTGGTTCATGTTCTCAAAATAAGTCCAGTCTATAGTCAGGGTCAGTCGTGTTTTAAAAATATAGAACCACCACATTTCAAAATCAACCTTTCAAATCAACCTTTTGAATAGATCCAAGCTCCAGGGCGTCCCCCATCTTTTTTCTTTTTGGATCTGTTAAAAATATATACCTGTTTATCAAATGACATATACAGTACCTGTTTATTAAACAACATATACCAAAGCAACGTGGTTTGTAGGGTTATCTGATTTATCCTACAATGCAACGTGTCAATTTTTCATTCTTCTTAAATTATTCTTTGAATGGCTACGCTGTTGAATATAAAAAATCTAAAAAGTTATTTTTGTATAACTGATGAACTAATCAATGAATGAATGAGCTGTTCCCCTTTATGAGCCATCATCAATATTATTAGTGATATATTCTTTATTATTATTAGTTATTTCTAGGAACACTTCCTAATATTCCCTTATTGCATTATTATATATCGCCACTGAGTGTCAGGCAGGCTCCCTCACTCACAGTCTTTAAGTCTTGATTAAAAACCCACTTTTATTCTTTCAACTTTAACATGATGTGATTTGTTTTGATCCTCTCTGTAATATACACTGTTCACTATTTTAGCTAGTTTCTGTTGCTTTTTCTATATAATTTGTTTTCGTTTTTGTTTTGTTTTTTTTTCTTTTGTTTTCCTGTCTGCTTGGCTTGTTTCTATCGTACAGCACCTTGGTTGGCCCGCGTCAGCCTAAGTGCTCTATAAATAAAGTGGTATGGTATAAATAACAATCTAAGATTTAAAGCATAAAGCTATAAAAATTGTTCTAAAAATGTCTTAATCAATTCCTTTGTGGAAAACCAGACCAACCAAAATGCATTCCCGTCAAGGATAATCTGCTATCCTTCCTTCAGCTCCACAAAACATTGAATGTCTGTGGAGACACAATTTTAATCTGCAAAAAACAAAAAATATAAATATTTACTTGTTTCAGGGTTATGAGCTGGGATTATCTCTGTTTCATCACGGAGTTACAGGAAACGGAAAAATAAGTCGTCAGACCCACATAGTACAATATAAACTACAAATTCTGTGGCCTTGCTTGTCTAGCAAGCCATATCATGAGAATGTGTTTCATTAAATAAAATTAATCATAGCAGACTGCAGTTTTGAAACACGATACCAGGATTATTGACAGATCTTCACAGATCCATACGGGGGGCATGACCTTCAGCTGGACAGTTGGCGTGGGTGACTTCAAGACCTGTTCTCTTTGTCTTTTTGGAGCACCTGTTCAGCTCCCTCTTGTCACAGCATCCAGTGAGATCTTTGTTTCTGGGCGAGATCCTTGCTCCTGGGTGAGATCGTTGTTCATCATCGATCCATCACACCCGGACCGCATATTCTAGCCATTTGTGTTTGATGACCGTGTTCTGACAGTTCTTTGTGAAAGTCTTTGTGGTGTCTTTTGTTCAGATAAAAGTCTAGTGCACAGCCCTCGTTCAGTGCCATAGTTTTTTAAGCCCCTTGAATGTTTATTTTGAGCAGGGTAGGCTGGGAGTCCAGTCATGGTGTTCTCGGTGAAGTCAGTGAGCCAGATCTGGACATGCCCTTAATATTAAATCTGATCCGATCCAATCAATAACCACAGTAGTTTGTGATTCAAAAATTCAGACGTTGCATGTGTTCTTTGACATGACCCTATCTTAATATATGTACTAACTATGTGTTCTGCAAAGTGTCGTGAGGTCCATCAGACTTACGTTTCCTGCTTCCACAAACACCGTGATGCCGCTTCTAAGAAAAAAATGAGAAAATAGAAAAATGTAAAAATCCTTAACAAACCAGGTTCAAAGTAATCATGTTATTTCTATAAGCATTTACCTTGAATAGAGTCACCTCTGCAAGTCTGGTTTGCACAATGGAATTTAAAATGTTCATTACATAAAAGTGAATTTTCAACAGAGGCATCCTTTTAATCTGATCTGCATAACAGATCTAAAATCATTAATTTACGTATGAGTAAAATTGTCAATTTAACCTGAAACTAGAAATTTTACCACTTTTCAGTGGTTTACTTATCAAAAGTTAAAGCATGGGCTGGATGATTTTGCCCTGTGGTTCCAAGTTTCAATGTTTACAAGTCCAATTCTCACTTATTATAAACTGAGATCCAAATTATGTCCTAAATAGAAAAGTATTGATTAAAATAAAAAATGTGTATTCAGTCAAGGCGTGTCTGTGAGTGGTACTTCCCGTTTTAATATTCCATATTATTATTACTGTATACACAGCCCCAATCTGTTTGAAATAAAAACAACTCTTACTGCTGTCAAAGCGTATGCATTGTATGGTCAAACGATATGTTATTCTAATTCCCTTTCAAATTTACCAGACCTCTTTTTGCCATTAATGGTCATAATTTATGCAAATCAATATCAAAATTAGGTTTTAACAGTGAAATGTGTCTTTCACTCCTGGCGAGTTGGCTGGATTCTTGTGCGTATTTAACCTACTTGCTGAAAAGTTACTTCTAATAAAGCATTTTTATTATTAATCATTTCAGTCACATTATATAACTCTTAAAAGGAAACAGCTCTTAAAATCTATTTAACTTGTGAAACAGCTTATTAAAATCTACAAAACATCTTTAATGTATGCAAAAATCGTTTTAAAATGATGAATTTAAACTGAGCGTTTCAACTTACAATCTAGTCAAAAATCTATTTGACAAGAATATTTTTTTATTCTTTATAAGTGTCAAAGTTTTATCAATTTAGTTAAACTTTTAAAAGACAGAATTTACTGGCAAGTCTAAAAATAAATTTCTGCTAAATTTGTCTAAGACTTGTTATCCTAAAATGCCTAAACTTAATTTTGATCTGATTATGGTTGTTAATTTAAATTAACAAGCTTATTATAAAAGTTTAAATAGTCAATAATTGTAATTCAATGCAGTATACCGGTAATACTTTCTCTACTTCCCATTTATTTTGCATTAAATCCAAATATATTCCGTGTTTTATCAACATCCTATGCGACTGCTATAAAAACATCCAGTTCCTCTCAACTTCACCTCGCCTTCCTCATCTTCCCTCTGACACTTCCACAAACCCTCTGTGGCCCCCTCTCTTTTTGGGGCCTGAACTTCCTTGTGCATCTTCTGTCTCGACTTCCTGTTTGCTCTCTCCTGCATCAACTTCCTCTTTACTTTCTTGATCACCTCATCTCTCTTAGCATGGTCAGCTGTTTAATTTTTAGTTTATTTTTCAATTCGTGCGCATCCTTTATGATTGTCTGTTGTTGTCGTTATCAATTGTTCTCATCACTCTTCGTTTAAAATTCAGGTCTCTCCTGAGTCCCAGAGGCTCAATTGGTTTAATTTTGTATAAACATGCAAAATGAACTGATTGAGAATGAGCGGATGCAAAATGCATGTTTATTTTTTAGAGTAGACATGTTCTTCAAAATTTTTAGCATAATTTTGTTGTTTATATGTAATACCATAATAAATGTATGTTCATACAGTTTAAAAAACGGTCTTAGTTTTACACAATGGGGTGGGTTGCCAGTTGGGCTCGTTTTGGGCTTCTTTTGTTTGCAGATCAGATAGATTGGTTCTTTTGGGCTGGTCGCTTGCTTCTGTCGCGATATCTGGCAACACTGTTCAAAGTTCTCAAACACGACAAAGCCTTTTGTCGCTCCATTATCTACTGTAACAAAAACTTACTAAAAACGTGCTGCTCTAAAACTAACATTTTATAATGAAGGATAAAACAGCTGAAACTGTTTGTTTTGTCACTTAGCAAAATAACTCATGATCCACTAAATTATTTTTTGTAAACCTACAAAAGTAATGAACGGTTGGACATCTACATTTAATTAACTTTTGTAGCAAACCCAATGAACCAAGCTTGCCTTTGCCAAATTATCTGGAGGAGGTGCAGGCACAGCTGCATCCCAAGGCTAAGACATTCACTCTCAGAGAACAGAAAACAGGCTGCAGGCAGGTTCAGCACGGGTGGGGTGGGGGGGGGTGAAGGCCCACAGAAAACAGATAACAGAAACAGGAGCCACTGCCTACACACACACAGGAAAATGGGAGAAAGAAAAAAGGCCAGATGTGCAGCGCTCCACAAACATACACGTAAAAAAACTAAACAAAAACAGAATGACGCGTCATATATAAATATAAACGTTCTTGTCTTAATTTCTCTTCTTGCCTGGCCGGACACGCTAAGTCCAATGTAAGGTCTGGCGGTCAGCCTCACATTTCTGGTCTTGGCTTATTTTTTTTTTTTTTTTTTTTTTTCTTTGATCGCCCTCGCTTAAGTACAGGTGTTCCCGGTCTCACGAGCTCTAACATATGAGGTTCCGGACGTACGAGAACACGTGCTCCGCGTTCTCACATATGAATTTTCATCTTACGAGCACCTCGCAGGAACGGAACCTGCTCGTAAGTCGGGGACCACCTGTATAGAAAAAGATTGGTCCTGCCAACTAACGAAATGCGCAAAAATTCGACTAGTTCTTGAAAAACAGGCACCTCACTTAAAATTTCAAGTCATCGGCTCAGGGTGAACTAGTTCCTGTTACTGTACTCAAATTGTTTTAAAAACGACATATCAACAAACACTTATCAACACTCACGTTCTTGTTGACCTGTGTGGATGTCTGGAAATCTCCGCCAACCCGACCCTGATCGCACCATGGACAGAGGAAGCTGGCCAGAGACAAACCCAATCACTGGACTTTCTGTCATATTTACCGTGCCTCGCAGCTGCGCTCCGTTCAGAGGTCATCAGGAGCAGGTATTTGGGAGAATGGGTTTCGGCACCATAATGATGGGGATTTTAAACCCCTGTTACCTTAATAAAAATCACACAAGATAAACAAGAGAACAGTGTTAAATCAGACAAACAACTTTGCAAGGGGGAAGGGCTTTTAATGTCTTTTGAAACTTAGTTTGGTCTCAAATACATTGTTCAGCACAATTCCGAATTGTACTGGACATGACAAGCTATTTAAACAAGAAGCAGGTGGAGTTTGACAAGCTCTGACGTCTTACAGATAAAACAAACAAGTCATGGTTCTGATCAAACAAGAACATCTAATCCAAACATTTGTCAAGGCTAGAAGACTGTCTTTTCTGTATCAAGAGAAAAAGCAAACAACATGTTTGTACTATCAAATATAAGTGTTTAAAGGGAACAGAGAATATTTGATATAAGTGAGCTGGGTTATAATTATTGGGTCAGAGTAATTAGTTTTAGATGATAAATATTGAACATCTCCATCAGGGTCACTCTGTGTTTTTAGTGTTTTTATAAATGCTGATAGAGAAGCAAGGGGACTATAGTTTTTTTTTCCAGAGATTACTTTGTCTAACACCAGTCTGTCAGTAGATAGTGACAGAGTGAATAAATATGTTAAAAATATATTGTTAGAAAAGTTACAGACTGCACTACAAAGTTACATAATGTAGCTTTAAGAGTTTACTGGCTTAGGAAAAATAAGTTTAGGAGGGAGAAACGGAATGAAATATGGAAGTTTAAAAGGAGTTAATTATTTTGAATGAGACCAGGCTGGCACCTTCCCAAACGAGTTCCGACTGTACTTCCCGCACGCTCAGAAAACAATCAACGACTCTTTACCTGGTGACGCGCACGTCTCTGGTGATGAGAGTTGAAGCAGAGTGGACACTAACGGATTGTGTGGTCCAGTAGACGTCCAGTTGTACTTCAGTGCGTGTGTGCTGATTCAACGATATGTGAAGTTTGCCTTTCTCGGCAGAAACAATGCCACGTCCTGCTCAGCTTGAAAATAAGACTTTCAGAAAATAAATTCTAGAGCTCTTGGCTTGAGTGAGTTACAGCAAAGCTGAGCTGTAACCCTGGCTGAAAACGTAGGTCTAATTGGCATTTGACCACAACGTTCAACCAGTTTCAGAGAAGAACTTAGTTCGAGTTCCCCCTTTGCACTGACGTTAGATAGGAAGTTAGGGTTTTATGTGGAGGGCTGAGCCAGCCAAAGCTACCCTGCTGATTGGCTGTGAGCCAAAAAGAACGGGAGTGGCTTTGCAGTTCAGTGAGTTGAAGTCTGAAGGACAGGCAGAAGATAGTTTTGAGAGCAGGCAGATGGAATTGCCAGTAAAGTGATTATGTCTAACTCATAGACAAAGCTGCAAAGTTTCACTTAAAAGTTTACCCTGAACTGTGCCATAGTTTTAAAGCCCCATCGTACTGAAGAATAAACCAGAATAAGAGTGACAACTCATGTTAATACAGATTATCATAGAATGACAAAAGTTATTACTGTTGATCAATTCTGAACTAAACACAGTAACAATTAAAGAGAGTCTTGTGACTCATTCGTATTATGATTCAAACTAAACTTGAATAAAACAGTGATTATGTCCTTCGATTAGGTTTTCAGAGAAAAGGAGATTCACTTTGAGAGCTTCAGTGAAAAGAATTAACTCAGATGTTTTCACAGAAAGTTCAGAGATCAGGTGTTCTACTACACTACGATCAAAGAGAAAACCGCTATGCTGCTGCAGGTGCACCTGCTAGTAGTAAACTCTCTGTGAACTCTGCAGCCCTTCCTCCGCGCATGACGGAGAAGGCGCGCTCTGACAAGCTTCTAAAATTAGAGTGGGAAACTGTTTAAACGATGTAGATATCCATCCGTCCTGTCACAATCGCTAAAAACTCATGAGCCTGCTCCAGGCAGGACTTTTTTTATCTTCTCCTCCTGTAAGTCGAGCTGAAACATGCACAGGTCGGAGTCGTGACGTAACAGCTGACAAATAGCCCTTTCAAGCCCGGCCTCCCATGG
>JBBPBX010044422.1:12854-27468 GCA_038048925.1 Garcialebias charrua | reverse complement strand
ATATACTTTATTATTATGAACTATCGGTCTTTTCTATTTTTTATTTATTTATTTTATTTTAGTACTAGGGGTTTAGTGAATACCAGTACTCAAGGCATATTCTTTTATTATGTGCTACTGTTTTGAAAGTTTAGAATATTGCTTAAAATTTATTGGTTTGCCAGTCTTTTTATTTTTATTATAATGTATAATTGCCCATACATCTGGGGGGCCAAGGATGCCTCTATGAAGGTTAAGAGGTATATTCCAAGGGAAATACGACAGCGTTTGTTTTTATTTTTTGTTATGAGAGCTCACAGGTTAGCTTAGTTTAGAAAGGAGATTTGAGCATCTTTGAGTCATTAGGTTAGGTTTAGGTTTGGTTGCCAGGATGTTGAGGTGGCAATCGAGAAGAGTGTTCAATGTTAAACGTATTGTCTTTTTATTTTGTGTTTTCCTGTGTTCCTGCCCCCACCCCCTGCCTTCCCTAAATTCTGAGAGATGGGATGGAGTAGGATTTGCTCACTTGGGCCTGGTTCGGCCATTTAGAGAAAGAATCGGCTGGTTGATTTTTTATCATAGCCAATGTCTGTAAGTCCATTGAAATTTGTAACATTTAATGTTAAAGGATTGAATAGCCCTATAAAAAGAAAAAGAGTATATACTTACCTGAAGAAATTAAAACCAGATATTGTTTACTTACAAGAAACACATTTGTCTGACAAGGAGCATAAAAAGCTTAAAAGAGATTGGGTGGGTCAGGTTTTTTTTTCTTCATTTAGCTCCAAATCAAGAGGAACAGCAATTTTATTGCATAAAAACTTACCTTTTGTTGTTAATAAAACTATATCAGACCCATCGGGTAGATACATTATGGTGCAAGGGCAAATGTATTCAGAATCTTGGACATTTATGAACATATATGCTCCTAATTATGATGATAGTTTATTCATGCAGGATGTTTTTCTCCAGGTCTCACAAGCACCAGGGTTTCTAGTGGTAGGAGGGGACTTCAATTTCTGTTTAGATACGGTGCTCGACAGATCTTCTGTTAGACCTTGTCCCCTCACTAAATCAGCTAAAATAACATCTTCATTTATGGAAGATTTACAATTGACAGATGTTTGGAGACGGATGCATCCACAGGTTAGAGATTATTCATTTTATTCACACCCACATAATACCCATACTAGAATAGATAACTTTTTGATCTCTGGTCGGATATTTCATCAAGTGATGGATAGTGAATATCTTCCAAGGTTACTTAGTGATCACTCGCCGTTGGTGATGTCGGTGTCTGTGCCTGATAAAGTAGAAGTAAGGTACAGGTGGAGACTTAATCTCACCCTCTTAAAACAACCTGAATTCTGTACTTTCATAAGGGAACAAATTAATTTTTTTATTTTAACAAATAGGCCATCTGCTCCAAATATATTTATTTTTTGGGACACTTTAAAAGCTTATCTGAGGGGCCAAATTATATCATATACTAAGGGAGTGAAGAAGAAATATAACTCTGAGCTTAACACTTTGGAAAGACAAATTTCTGACCTTGAGAAAACGTATCAAATTGCACCAACAAAAGACAGGTACAGAGAACTGGTGAATCTGAAACTAAAATACAACAATAGGAATACATATCAAGCAGAGAGAGCAATAATCAGGTGTAAACAACAATTTTATGAATTTGGAGAAAAGGCTCAGAAAGTATTGGCATGGCAACTTAAAACTGAGGAAAATAAACGAACAATTAATGCTATTGAAAACCCCCAAAATGTAATAACATATAATCCTGGAGAAATTAATGAGTCCTTTAAAAGGTACTATTCAGACCTTTATACATCTCAATCTCAGGGGGATTCTGGTGAAATTGAGTCATTTTTATCCTCCATTGAATTGCCGCGTTTATCAGAGGAGGGCAGGGATAATTTGGATAAACCCTTTCATAGATCAGAGATACTTGAGGTTCTTAAATCACTCCCGGGAAATAAATCTCCCGGGGAGGATGGTTTCCCATCTGAGTTTTATAAAGAGTTTCAAGATCTTCTGGTGCCAATTTTGATGGATGTTCTTGAGCAAGGTAGAAGAGAGCGGGGTTTTCCGGATTCCTTTGCCCAGGCAGTTATAACGGTCATTCATAAAAAAGGAAAAAATCCTCTAAAATGTTCTTCCTATAGACCAATTTCACTCCTTAATACAGATTATAAATTAGTTACAAAAATGATAGCAAAGAGATTGGAAAGGTATTTACCCTTACTGATCAACCCCGATCAAACAGGGTTTATTATAAATAGATTCTCCACTGATAATTTGAGACGATTGCTTGATATAATTCATATTGCTAATAAAAAAAAGATACCGAGTGTAGCCGTGTCACTTGATGCAGAAAAGGCTTTCGATATGGTTGAATGGCAATACCTTTTTTCGGTCCTTAGGAAGTTCGGTTTTGGAGATGGGTTTGTTAATTTGATACAATCTCTGTATAGATCCCCACAAGCTAGAGTTGTGACCAATGGGATCACCTCTGACTCATTTAGGTTGTATAGGGGCAACAGACAGGGAGATCCAGTTAGCCCCGCCCTATTTGTGCTAGCTATTGAACCCTTGGCTGAGGCCATAAGGAAAAACTCTAATATTACCGGGTTCGAGATAGGTACGGACATACATAAGATTTCGCTTTTTGCAGACGATATCATTTTATTTTTAACTAAGCCAGAATATTCTCTCTGTCATCTTCAGGACTTATTGGGTAGATATAGTTCAATATCGGGATATAAGGTTAATTTGGAAAAGAGTGAGGTTTTACCGATTTCCGTATTTGACCATAATAAAGTTAAAAATGTGTCTAATTTTAAATGGTCTCCTGAGGGCTTCAAATATTTAGGAATATATGTAGATGGTAACCTCAAAAATATCTTTAAATTAAATTTACCTAGTCTTCTTCAGAAGGTGACTGAGGATTTAGGAAAATGGATGGACTTACCTCTCACATTATTTGGTAGAATTAATGTAATTAAGATGAATATCCTCCCTAGGTTTCTATATGTGTTTCAGTCACTCCCAGTTCACATTCCAAACGCATTCTTTATATCTCTTAAGAAAATACTTAGGAAGTTTATTTGGCACGGTAAATCACCAAGATTTAGCATGGATAAATTATCGCTGCAATATGAGGATGGAGGTCTTAGGCTCCCTAATTTTCAAATCTATTATTATGCAGCTCAGTTTAGGTTCTTGGCACAAATGTTTGAAGTGCAGGCTCCTCCGTCGTGGCTCAAAATTGAGACAACTGAGATAAAAGAGGAGGTGCCATTAAATTTGCTTTATAAGTGGGATAATAAAACTATTAAGAATGAAACTGACAATCCATTAATAATTCAGTCAATCCAAATTTGGATTAAAATACGTGAACTGTTTGGACTAAAGGGTTCTCTTTCACCTAAATCCCCATTATGGGGAAATGGATTACTACCGAAGATTCTCCAATCTGGTACCTTTAGATCCTGGCAGGAAAAGGGTATCTGTCAACTGGAGCACTGTTATGAAAAGGGAGTATTCATGTCATTTCAACAGTTAAAAGATACGTTTAAATTGACAAATAATGATTTCCTTGGCTATCTCCAAATTCGTGACTTTATAAGAACTGATCAGAAAGGAAGTTGGAAGTTACCGTGTATGTCTCCGGTTGAGGAAATATGTTATGCTAATCAGCCATTAAGTAAAATAATTTCAAGGGTGTATACAGTACTTATGTCAACTTTAACTATATCTGGTGTGGATGCTTCCAGAATTAAATGGGAAAAGGATTTGGGTATATCTATTGAGAAGCAGTTATGGAATGATTTGTGCAGGGGGGGTCTCACCTCTACTTTGAATGCTCGATTTAGACTAGTACAATTCAATTTTTTACATCAGTTATATATCACCCCACAAAAATTACATAGATATAATTCAAGTATATCTAATCTTTGTTTTAGATGTGGCTTGGAGGAAGGAACGTTCCTCCATGCCACCTGGCAGTGCTCTAAATTGCAGGATTTTTGGAAAGGGGTGTGTGAAACTTTATCAGATATCCATGGCACCGTGATTCCAATAGACCCGGAGATTTGTTTATTGGGGAACTTTACAAATTCAAATTTAAAGACGGTCTATGATAAGAAACTTACAGAGGTCCTTTTGGCAATTGCTAAGAAATGTATTACAATAAAATGGAAATCGGATGCCGCCATCCCAATTAAAATGTGGTTGGGAGAGATTAATAGCTGTGTGACACTTGAAAAACTAACCTACTGGATGCAAGGTAGAGGTGGGACTTTTAATAAAATATGGCAACCATTTTTGAGGTATATGCAAAATCTACCAGCACAGTGGATTGACTGACCGTCATGTTATCGAGCTGAACTTGACAAGATATAGGAGCGAAATCCTTATGGGTTATATTCTTCCCCCATCTTACCCACCCCCTCTCAGCCCTTCTTGTTATTTGGTTGTTGTGTTATATTGTTGTGAGTGTATTTTACTTTGTGAGTGTATTTTACTTTAAGAATGTTAGTTGTTTGAATTGTGTCTTATTGTGTTTTTTGTAATGTCATTATTGAAAAATTATAAATAAAATATTCAAAAAAAAAAAAGATAAGCTCTGGATTCTGAGTTTCGTGAACCACATGAATAACAGTTACATATTGATACAAATATCTACAGCAGACTATAATTTAGTTTTGATGGTGCTTTTGACTTATTTTAATAGATCAGATGCTAATGAGTAGGCCTGTCACGATAACAAATTTTGCTGGGCAATTAATTGTCTCAGAAATTATTGCAATAAACAATATTATTGTTTGAAATTTGACAACAATTAGTAATTGTGAAATTTAAGAAGAAACTTTGGTTAATTTTTCTGCGTAGTACCATTTTTTTGCTCACTGTATGGAAGTATAAGACTGTTTAAATTGAAGGATGATAGTGAGGGAGTGAGCAGCGTGTTTCTTTAAGAAAAATGGGAGGGAGGCCCCTTGACGTGACATGGGCCATCTCTCATTCCTGTTTTTTGGTTCTCAAAATGGTGGCTGCTCGGTGACTAAATTCCCCTATGCTAAGTTTATTTGAAAGCTTTTACACGTGAAATAAATAATTTGGAATAACCAAGTGTCAATTTATGACATTTTTTTAATATTTGGCATTGCTAAAAATGGGTCATTAACTCACCAGACCAGTCAGAACTCAACTAGCGATGGGAGTTCTTTTTATTGTACTGAAGCTATAGAATCAGTTCCTTAAAATGTTTTGTTCAAAATATTTTTTCACTGAATCCTTCAGTTTATGCAGTTTATTCATGCAGTATGTGAGTGAGTGACAGCGCTACTTCCAGCACAGTACTATGCAAACAAGTCGCTCCTAAACGGCAGTTCTCTGTGTGCGCACGTGCTAATGGGCAGTTCATTCATTGAACAAATCCCTTCTTGTCCTCTCTGACAGACTCCCTCTGTGTGTAGCCTATGTTTGTGCCGGGAGTGAAAATACTACAGCAGCAAGCAGCACGTTCAATAAACATAAACGCTAGGGATGTAACAGTACACGTTGGTGTACCGAACCGTTTCGGTACGGCAAGTTCGGTTCGGTCCACCTGCGAACCGTTTCGGTTATTTTTTCACTCATTGAACGTTAATATATATGCCGCGGAACAAAATTTCCTGGGCGCGTTTCAGCACGGAGCTATTATCGCGCAGCATGCGTAGCACTTAGCCCTTAGCTTCTTGCTGCGGTCTCCTGTTTGGGAACGTTATGGCTTTCTTGTTAAAAGACGAGCGCACATCCAAAGCTCCTTGGACGTTGTTTCATGAAGAATGGCTCTGCAGCAGAAACACGTCTAACGTGAACGCACTTGAAACTACGTCATTGGAATGTGAACAAAGAAAAAGCAGCTTGCAAACACCGCTAACAGCAGCAGCATTTAAACTACTTTTATCAGGTAATTCAGATCGGTCCAGAGCAAACACAAGCTGTAGGAGTTTTTAAATCTCTGAATCTAAGTCTGAATGTTGTTATATGCGCAGGCTTTAAAGTTATTGATCCTCGCTACGAACATCCATCACTCAAAAAGTTCAGAACTTTATGAAAAAACTAAAACTGATATTGTCAACAAGCTGATTAAAGCCCTGATGATGAAGATGATGATGATGATGATGATGATGATGATGATGATGATGGTGATGATGATGATGATGATGATGATGAGTGAGAGATTCAACCGTTCAAGAAGAGGTATTATTATTTTATTATTATTATTGAAATAATCTTTTTTTATTTAAAATCATAATCTTATTAACTCCCTAGGCTGCCACCTTACCGTGGTGGAGGGGTTTGAGTGTCCCAATGATCCTAGGAGCTATGCTGTCAGGGGCTTCATGCCCCTAGTAGGGTCACCCAAGGCAGACAGGTCCTAGGTGAGGGACCAGACAAAGTGCAGCCCAAAAACCCCTATGATGAGTGAAATAAATGGACTAAGTTTTCCCTCGCCCGGACGCGGGTCACCGGGGCCCCACTCTGGAGCCAGGCCCGGAGGTGGGGCACGCTGGCGAGCGCCTGGTGGCCGGGCTTTTACCCATGGAGCCCGGCCGGGCACAGCCCGAAGAGGAGACGTGGGTCCCCCTTCCCATGGGCTCACCACCTGTGGGAGGGGCCAAAGGGGTCGGGTGCAATGTGAGATGGGTGGTGGCCGAGGGCGGGGACCCTGGCGGTCTGATCCTCGGCTACAGAAGCTGGCCATTGGGACATGGAATGTCACCTCTCTGGTGGGGAAGGAGCCTGAGCTAGTGTGTGAGGTTGAGAGTTTCCGACTAGAAATAGTCGGACTCACCTCAACGCATGGCTCTGGCTCTGGAACCAGTTTCCTTGAGAGGGGTTGGACACTCTTCCACTCTGGAGTTGCCCCTGGTGAGAGGCGCCGAGCAGGAGTGGGCATACTGGTTGCCCCCCATCTTGGTGCCTGTACGTTGGGGTTCACCCCGGTGAACGAGAGGGTAGCCTCCCTTCGCCTACGTGTGGGGGGACGGGCTCTGACTGTTGTTTGTGCCTATGCACCAAACGGCAGCTCAGACTACCCACCCTTTTTGGAGTCCTTGGAGGGGGTATTGGAGAGTGCGCCTCCTGGGGACTCCCTTGTTCTACTGGGGGACTTCAACGCTCACGTGGGCAATGACAGTGAGACCTGGAGGGGTGTGGTTGGGAGGAACGGCCCCCCTGATCTGAACCAGAGTGGTGTTCTGTTATTGGACTTCTGTGCTCGTCATGGATTGTCCATAACGAACACCATGTTTAAGCATAAGGGTGTCCATATGTGCTCTTGGCACCAGGACACCCTAGGTCGCAGTTCGATGATCGACTTTGTTGTCGTCTCATCTGATCTGCGGCCGCATGTCTTGGACACTCGGGTGAAGAGAGGGGCGGAGCTGTCAACTGACCACTACCTGGTGGTGAGTTGGCTCCGATGGTGGGGGAGGATGCCGGTCAGACCTGGCAGACCCAAACGTATTGTGAGGGTCTGCTGGGAACGTCTGGCAGAGTCTCCCGTAAGACGGAGCTTTAACTCCCACCTCCGGGAGAGCTTTGAACACGTTCCGAGGGAGGCGGGGGACATGGAGTCCGAGTGGGCCATGTTCCGCGCCTCTATTGTCGAGGCAGCTTATCGGAGCTGTGGCCGCAAGGTTGTTGGTGCCTGTCGTGGTGGCAACCCTCGAACCCGGTGGTGGACACCGGCAGTGAGGGATGCTGTCAGGCTGAAGAAGGAGTCCTATTGGGCCTTTTTGGCTTGTGGGACCCCGGAAGCAGCTGATAGGTACCGGCAGTCCAAGCGGCATGCGGCTCGGGTGGTTGCTGAGGCAAAAACTCGGGCGTGGGAGGAGTTCGGAGAGGCCATGGAGTAGTGCTGGACGATAATTCAATAACGATAAATATCGCGATATACTTTTATTCAATAACGATGATATGAAGTTTAAGCATATTTTCGATATTTCGATAGGATTTTACAACGTTTTTCTGTTTCTGTTCGGGTTGGAGCGGCTGCTTCAACAACCCGCCCGGACAGAAAAAGCTGTGACACAAAACGTGCGTGGTGACGTCGTTGTTACGCAGCGCTCACTCCAGCAGCAGGCGTTAGCGGTAGCAGGCTAAAAGCTAAGCTAGTCTCCAAAGCGCGTTAAGTTTTCGCTTCAAAACGAGTCAAACGAGTGCTCATGACCGTCAGAATGTGACTGAACAAAGTTTCACAAGCGAAGAGAAAGCAGACGACATCACTGATGAGAGGAAAGACTAATTCGTAGGTGTGGACGTAGTTCGGTTTTGTTAAACTGCAGGTCTCATCTGCAGCGAGTCTTACTCGGTTTCTTTATTTTGCAAAACGTGACAAAGTCGTTCTAACTAGCGGTGGAAACATCTAACTTGTTTAATCTGAAGAGTTTCCACTCGATAGAATATGATGAGAGTCAGAAGATGAAGAACAATAAAGTTTGAGCCAACGTTTCCCTGAAACTACGACGTAAACAAACAGCCCCAGCAGCGCTGCATGTTTTTTAAATTCAAAATAAAACAAATTCATCAGAAGAAGAAAAAACACTGAATGAAAATGTGCAGAAAGACGAAAATAGTGTTTTAATATCTGCCCCTTGTTTAAAAAATACAAAATAACTACAAACAAACAACAACCTTCACTTCACCTGCACCACACCTTCCCAACAACTTTGATTTAATCATATTTTAAAACATAGTTTTAGAAATGTTTATGGTGATATCAAGTCAACACAATCCTGTTTCCTGATTTACAACTCAGCTCCTTCAAACTAGTCCTAAATGGAGGTTTTACAAACATTTACATTCCCTTCAGGGTTTAATAACTTTAAACAAATTTTAATTGAATATTTGGGGGGTAATTTTTTTTTCAGTTTTATACATGACTTGTAAAATACTATGTTCAACCAAATCATAAAATTTTAATAATTTAAACTGATGAAATATTTGTTGGGTGACCATAGCACTTCCTACTAATAATTCTTGTAGCTCTTTAAAAACAAAACAAAAAAAACAGGGTTTGTAATAGTTTTACATGCTTTTCCCCAAACTTCAATACAACAGATTAAATATGGAACAATCATTACATTATTCAATATATTCAAAACTTTGTCATTCAAAAACTATTTTACTTTATACAGTAATGCAATTGATTTTGTTATTTTTATTCTTAAGTAATTTCCATGAGATTTCTATGTCAGCTTCTTATAAATAACAACACCCAAAAGTTTTATTTAATTAACTATGAATTTCAATGCTGTAAATTTTAAAGATGTTTAAAGTTAAAACTATTAATATTGACACAGTTGAGAATTTTATGGCAAGAAAGTTCATGCTCAATAATCCACGTACCAAATCCAATAATTTTCAGTCGGGTCATCTGGACAGTTTCTTTTTATAGAAATTGGATGGAGGATGGAGGGTGAAACGTTTCTATAAAAAAGAAACTGTCCAGATGACCCGACTGAGAATTATTGGGTTGAGAAGTTTATGTTTATTTGATGGTGATTTCCATCTTTTTGGAGGCTAAATACAAATACAAGGAGAACATTAATTTATTTGTATAGTTTATAGTTTTTTTTAGGCTTTTATATTGTTTATATCGATATCGAATTATATCGATATCGACCGAAATTAAGAACTATATCGTGATAAAAATTTTGGCCATATCGTCCAGCCCTACCATGGAGAATGACTTCCGTACGGCTTCGAGGCGATTCTGGTCCACCATCCGGCGTCTCAGGGGGGGAAAGAGGTACGCGACCAACACCATTTATGGTGGGGGTGGCGTGCTGCTGACCTCAACTCGGGATGTTGTGAGTCGGTGGGCGGAATACTTCGAAGACCTCCTCAATCCTACTGGCACGTCTTCCACTGAGGAAGCGGAGCCTGGGGACTTTGGGTCGGGTTCTCCGATCTCTGGTGCTGAGGTCGCCGAGGTGGTTAAAAAGCTCCGCGGTGGCAAGGCTCCGGGGGTGGATGAGATTCGCCCGGAGTTCCTTAGGGCTCTGGATGTTGTAGGGTTGTGTTGGCTTACGCGACTCTGCAATATCGCGTGGACATCGGGGGCAGTTCCCTTGGATTGGCAGACTGGGGTGGTGGTTCCCCTATTCAAAAAGGGGGACCGTAGGGTGTGTTCCAACTATAGGGGGATCACACTCTTAAGCCTCCCTGGTAAGGTCTATTCAGGGGTTCTGGAGAGGAGGGTCCGTCGGATAGTCGAACCTCGGATTCAGGAGGAGCAGTGTGGTTTTCGTGCTGGTCGTGGAACACTGGACCAGCTCTACACCCTCAACAGGGTCCTGGAGGGTGCGTGGGAGTTTGCCCAACCAGTTTACATGTGCTTTGTGGACTTGGAGAAGGCATTCGACCGCGTCCCTCGGGGGGTTCTGTGGGGGGTACTCCGGGAGTATGGGGTACCAGGTCCTTTGATAAGGGCTGTTAGGTCCCTGTACGACCGGTGTCAGAGCTTGGTCCGCATTGCCGGCAGTAAGTCAGGCTCGTTTCCGGTGAGAGTTGGACTCCGCCAAGGTTGCCCTTTGTCACCGATTCTGTTCATAACTTTTATGGACAGAATTTCTAGGCGCAGCCAAGGTGTTGAGAGGATCCGTTTTGGTGACCTTAGAATCGCTTCTCTGTTTTTTGCAGATGATGTGGTCCTACTGGCTTCATCAGTTCGTGATTTACAACTTTCACTGGAGCGGTTTGCAGCCGAGTGTGATGCGGCCGGGATGAGGATCAGTTCCTCCAAATCCGAGGCCATGGTCTTGAGCCGGAAAAGGGTAGCATGCCCTCTCCGGGTCGGGGAGGAGGTCCTGCCCCAAGTGGAGGAGTTTAAGTATCTCGGGATCTTGTTCACGAATGAGGGAAAACTGGAGCGTGAGATCGATAGGCGGATAGGTGCAGCGTCCGCAGTGAAGCGGGCGCTGTACCGGTCTGTCGTGGTGAAGAGAGAGCTGAGTCAAAAGGCAAAGCTCTCAATTTACCGATCGATCTACGTTCCCACCCTCATCTATGGTCATGAGCTTTGGGTTATGACCGAAAGAACAAGATCTCGGATACAAGCGGCTGAAATGAGTTTTCTCCGCAGGGTGGCTGGACTCTCCCTTAGAGATAGGGTGAGAAGCTCAGTCATCCGGGAGGGACTCGGAGTAGAGCCGCTGCTTCTCCACATCGAGAGGAGCCAGTTGAGGTGGCTCGGGCATCTGGTTAGGATGCCTCCTGGACGCCTCCCTGGTGAGGTGTTCCGGGCATGTCCCACCGGGAGGAGACCCAGAGGAAGACCCAGGACGCGCTGGAGGGACTATGTTTCTCGGCTGGCCTGGGAACGCCTTGGGATTCCCCCGGAGGAGCTGCTCCAAGTGGCTGGGGAGAGGGAAGTCTGGGCCTCCCTACTTAGGCTGCTACCCCCGCGACCCGACCCCGGATAAGCGGAAGAAGATGGATGGATGGATGGATGAATCTTATTAACTTGTTTTTTTACATCTTTATGTTTTATTTCCAATCTGGGACAGAGGTAGCAGCTGTCTCCTTCCTCTTCAGGGACATATATCCACCAGAGATATACTCATCCACCCGTTCGCTGCGGTCACAGAACAGCAATCTCCTTCACATTCCGAGAACCAAATTAAGGACCATGGGAGACCGGGCTTTCAGTGTGGCTGCCCCCCGCCTGTGGAACTCTCTTCCTGACTGTCTAAGAGCCCCACAGTCTGTGGTTGACTTTAAGAGCGACTTGAAGACCTTTCTTTTCGACCAAGCATACTCTACCTCCTCATGATTCTACTTTTGATCTTAGCTGATATTGTTATTGATTTTAATTGTTTTATTATTTGTTTTATTGTCATTTAATTCTGTTGCTCCATGTAGCACTTTGAGATTTTCATTAATGAAAAGTGCGTTATAAATTGAATTCATTATTATTATTATTAGAGATCATCCTGCAGCTAAGATGTGTGTGATGACTGAACTGAACTCTGAACTTTTCCAGGGACCTGTTCCACCTGGAGGAGCAGGTTCAAGAAGAGATTGTGAGTACAGTAATGAGGACAAATACAGCCACACTGCTTCTACTGGACAAAAACTTGATTAGTTAGATTGTAAACAGTCTGTTACTGCTTATTGTTCTGGTTCTGACTGTTATTGTATTTATTAAGATTTTTAGTTTATTTATTGTAGAGTGCTGTTTATTTAAAATATCATCAAAAATGGGTCACTTTTATTTATTACTACAATACAATACAAACGTATTTTTGGCATATTTTCAAAATAAATATTTTGTAAGTCTTTATTTTGTCCTCTTTTTTTTTGTTCAGAAAATAAACCAAACCGAGCCCTCCTTGTAATTGAACCAAACAGAAATGTGATTTTAGCGTACCGTTACACCCCTAATAAATGCGAGCCCTCTTTCTTTTATTATTATTAATATTATTAAGACTTTATTAAGGACACAGAGCATCTGGCCTATAGGAAATATATACTATATTTGTCAGCATATGTCACACCTTTTTGCATAAATTAGCAAGTCTTGCGACTTATACACAAAAGCGACTAATATACATTTTTCCCCCTATATTTATAACTACATTTTTGGCTTGGATCTGACGATTTCCTTCATTCTGACATGAAAAATATTAAACATTACTATTTTCAGCTGCTAGAGGGCCCTCAAACATTATGGCAAGTCAAGTGTCTCATTAATAGGTAAAAGTGACTAATGAGACACTTGGCTTGCCACACTAAGCCACCTTCATCTCGCTCTGAAACAACTGGAGCAAACATCAGATCAGCTGCGTTTTGTCGTGCGTCCCAGGTGAAATGCTGCTGATTTGACCATTAAAGTGCACTAAAGTGCAAAGGTCAACTGAGACACACCTTTGCTATAATGTCGAGCAAACAAATAATTGTTGTTAGGTAGTTATCGCATTAAATTTAAAAGAAATGCACAATGAGTTCTCCCTCTGTGCGCTCCAGCAGCCGCAAATTGATTTTTTGAAATGCAGCTGATTTTATCATTCAAGTGCATTTATTAAGGAGAAATTAAACTGAGACACATCTTTGCTATAATTTTGCTATAATTTTGAGGAAACAAATAATTGTTTTTAAGTGTTAATCTTGTTAAATTCTTGTTCAAGTCCTCCCATGCGCACTCCTGCACCCACCACCATATTGGCAGTCAATCGATTTTTGGCACAACACCGGCCCACGTTTCTGGGTGGTCAGCGGTAACACCTAATAGATGTGACTTATACGGTGAAGCGACTTGTTCGTTTTTTCCACTTTATTAGACATTTTTGGACTGATGCAACTTATACGGCGGTGCAACGTGTATGGCGGAAATTACGGTTAATAAAGACAGCAAAGTGTATCACTTAGGCCTATAAAACAAACATCACAGCTGTAGCAGAAAGGCAATTAAATTGTGTCCAGGTAACATTTTTTCTTCTTGACTCGCTCATCTTCACTCATAGTGTCTCACTTTTACCTGACAACTCTGAGGGGTTAAACGGTGCAGGTTACACACTCAACCACTCCGTGTCGCTGCTGCGAGTCTCACTCGCTCTTCTTCTGTCTCCTTTCATTACTTTTTGTACCATAGTCTGTTACGATAATAACCAGTACTGTATTTATCTTGCATTAACACAGCGTCATGAACAGGCAGTGCACTTCATGTATGTAGCACTTATACCACAGCACAGCAGCAGAACATGTTTCAGGAGAATTAACAGGTAAATTTCACTGACAAGCATAAAACTGCATTATGTTGCTGCATCCAAATAAAGATTTTACAAAAATATGAGCTAATTTAAACACTTTTTTCCCCTCTTTTGCTCACATGGGGCTGTTTTTTTTTAAAAACATGTTTAACCATGAGACAATTTTAAAACCATTTCTATTGCTCCCCTGATATTTTCCTCAAAGCAGCAGGAAAAAGCATCAGAACATCCAGTTGAAGTTTTCACTGCTGAAAATGAAAAACAAAAGAGCTTCATCAGCACTGATACTAGTGTTAGAGTGAGTTCTGATTGGACTCCTCCTATACAAAAACACACCAGGAACAATGGTGGATAATGAACATTTGGAGTGTGTGTGTGTGTGCGTGTGTGTGTGTGTGTGTGTGAATGTGAAATCTTGATGTGAGCATTATTGCTGGGGGCTGTGCAGATGACGAGAGATAGTGATTTTCATGCCTCCACCCTATTGAGTGATAATGAGAGTGCTGAATGGGCTAAGAATAGCATGCTCCTAGTGGTTTTAATATGAGGATTGTTTCACTGTAATCTGAGCCTATGGCTATACTATAACTAGATTTATCACAACAGAGAGCAGTGTAACAATGCTGGATAAGGCACACAATATGCAAACATGCATGTTTTCAAGCAGGTATTTAACTGCAGGCATGCAGGTGGTGAAGTACAAGAGGACATATGGTATGGTATGGAAAAACTCAAGGATGGGAGCACTCTGAAACTTTTATTCTCTTTTATGTTTTTTACCTCCCATAAAAGGATAAATTAAGTCTGAAAAATACCACCATCAATCTAAAATGTGTGTTTTCCTTTCATACATTTTC